>CM063512.1:0-7500 GCA_032199755.1 Ambrosia artemisiifolia
ACCCTAAACCCTACCCTACCCCTAAACCACTACACCCTCTAAACCCTAACCCCTAACCCTAAACCTCTAAACCCTAAACCCTAAACCCTAAACCCTAAAACCCCTAAAACCCTAAACCCTAAACCCTATAACCCTAACCCTAAACCCTAAACCCTAAACCCTAAACCCTAAACCCTAAACCCTAAACCCTAAACCCCCTAAACCCTACACCCTAAACCCTAAACCCTAAACCCTAAACCCTAAACCCTAAACCCTAAACCCTAAACCCTAAACCCTAAACCCTAAA
Source organism: Ambrosia artemisiifolia (assembly GCA_032199755.1). Classification (NCBI taxonomy): domain Eukaryota; kingdom Viridiplantae; phylum Streptophyta; class Magnoliopsida; order Asterales; family Asteraceae; genus Ambrosia; species Ambrosia artemisiifolia. The sequence continues at coordinate 287 of CM063512.1, forward strand.
CCCTAAACCCTAAACCCTAAACCCTAAACCCTAAACCCTAAACCCTAAACCACCCCTAAACCCTAAACCCTAAACCCTAAACCCTAAACCCTAAACCCTAAACCCTAAACCCTAAACCCTAAACCCTAAACCCTAAACCCTAAACCCTAAACCCTAAACCCTAAACCCTAAACCCTAAACCCTAAACCCTAAACCCTAAACCCTAAACCCTAAACCCTAAACCCTAAACCCTAAACCCTAAACCCTAAACCCTAAACCCTAAACCCTAAACCCTAAACCCTAAACCCTAAACCCTAAACCCTAAACCCTAAACCCTAAACCCTAAACCCTAAACCCTAAACCCTAAACCCTAAACCCTAAACCCTAAACCCTAAACCCTAAACCCTAAACCCTAAACCCTAAACCCTAAACCCTAAACCCTAAACCCTAAACCCTAAACCCTAAACCCTAAACCCTAAACCCTAAACCCTAAACCCTAAACCCTAAACCCTAAACCCTAAACCCTAAACCCTAAACCCTAAACCCTAAACCCTAAACCCTAAACCCTAAACCCTAAACCCTAAACCCTAAACCCTAAACCCTAAACCCTAAACCCTAAACCCTAAACCCTAAACCCTAAACCCTAAACCCTAAACCCTAAACCCTAAACCCTAAACCCTAAACCCTAAACCCTAAACCCTAAACCCTAAACCCTAAACCCTAAACCCTAAACCCTAAACCCTAAACCCTAAACCCTAAACCCTAAACCCTAAACCCTAAACCCTAAACCCTAAACCCTAAACCCTAAACCCTAAACCCTAAACCCTAAACCCTAAACCCTAAACCCTAAACCCTAAACCCTAAACCCTAAACCCTAAACCCTAAACCCTAAACCCTAAACCCTAAACCCTAACCCTAAACCCTAAACCCTAAACCCTAAACCCTAAACCCTAAACCCTAAACCCTAAACCCTAAACCCTAAACCCTAAACCCTAAACCCTAAACCCTAAACCCTAAACCCTAAACCCTAAACCCTAAACCCTAAACCCTAAACCCTAAACCCTAAACCCTAAACCCTAAACCCTAAACCCTAAACCCTAAACCCTAAACCCTAAACCCTAAACCCTAAACCCTAAACCCTAAACCCTAAACCCTAAACCCTAAACCCTAAACCCTAAACCCTAAACCCTAAACCCTAAACCCTAAACCCTAAACCCTAAACCCTAAACCCTAAACCCTAAACCCTAAACCCTAAACCCTAAACCCTAAACCCTAAACCCTAAACCCTAAACCCTAAACCCTAAACCCTAAACCCTAAACCCTAAACCCTAAACCCTAAACCCTAAACCCTAAACCCTAAACCCTAAACCCTAAACCCTAAACCCTAAACCCTAAACCCTAAACCCTAAACCCTAAACCCTAAACCCTAAACCCTAAACCCTAAACCCTAAACCCTAAACCCTAAACCCTAAACCCTAAACCCTAAACCCTAAACCCTAAACCCTAAACCCTAAACCCTAAACCCTAAACCCTAAACCCTAAACCCTAAACCCTAAACCCTAAACCCTAAACCCTAAACCCTAAACCCTAAACCCTAAACCCTAAACCCTAAACCCTAAACCCTAAACCCTAAACCCTAAACCCTAAACCCTAAACCCTAAACCCTAAACCCTAAACCCTAAACCCTAAACCCTAAACCCTAAACCCTAAACCCTAAACCCTAAACCCTAAACCCTAAACCCTAAACCCTAAACCCTAAACCCTAAACCCTAAACCCTAAACCCTAAACCCTAAACCCTAAACCCTAAACCCTAAACCCTAAACCCTAAACCCTAAACCCTAAACCCTAAACCCTAAACCCTAAACCCTAAACCCTAAACCCTAAACCCTAAACCCTAAACCCTAAACCCTAAACCCTAAACCCTAAACCCTAAACCCTAAACCCTAAACCCTAAACCCTAAACCCTAAACCCTAAACCCTAAACCCTAAACCCTAAACCCTAAACCCTAAACCCTAAACCCTAAACCCTAAACCCTAAACCCTAAACCCTAAACCCTAAACCCTAAACCCTAAACCCTAAACCCTAAACCCTAAACCCTAAACCCTAAACCCTAAACCCTAAACCCTAAACCCTAAACCCTAAACCCTAAACCCTAAACCCTAAACCCTAAACCCTAAACCCTAAACCCTAAACCCTAAACCCTAAACCCTAAACCCTAAACCCTAAACCCTAAACCCTAAACCCTAAACCCTAAACCCTAAACCCTAAACCCTAAACCCTAAACCCTAAACCCTAAACCCTAAACCCTAAACCCTAAACCCTAAACCCTAAACCCTAAACCCTAAACCCTAAACCCTAAACCCTAAACCCTAAACCCTAAACCCTAAACCCTAAACCCTAAACCCTAAACCCTCCCTAAACCCTAAACCCTAAACCCTAAACCCTAAACCCTAAACCCTAAACCCTAAACCCTAAACCCTAAACCCTAAACCCTAAACCCTAAACCCTAAACCCTAAACCCTAAACCCTAAACCCTAAACCCTAAACCCTAAACCCTAAACCCTAAACCCTAAACCCTAAACCCTAAACCCTAAACCCTAAACCCTAAACCCTAAACCCTAAACCCTAAACCCTAAACCCTAAACCCTAAACCCTAAACCCTAAACCCTAAACCCTAAACCCTAAACCCTAAACCCTAAACCCTAAACCCTAAACCCTAAACCCTAAACCCTAAACCCTAAACCCTAAACCCTAAACCCTAAACCCTAAACCCTAAACCCTAAACCCTAAACCCTAAACCCTAAACCCTAAACCCTAAACCCTAAACCCTAAACCCTAAACCCTAAACCCTAAACCCTAAACCCTAAACCCTAAACCCTAAACCCTAAACCCTAAACCCTAAACCCTAAACCCTAAACCCTAAACCCTAAACCCTAAACCCTAAACCCTAAACCCTAAACCCTAAACCCTAAACCCTAAACCCTAAACCCTAAACCCTAAACCCTAAACCCTAAACCCTAAACCCTAAACCCTAAACCCTAAACCCTAAACCCTAAACCCTAAACCCTAAACCCTAAACCCTAAACCCTAAACCCTAAACCCTAAACCCTAAACCCTAAACCCTAAACCCTAAACCCTAAACCCTAAACCCTAAACCCTAAACCCTAAACCCTAAACCCTAAACCCTAAACCCTAAACCCTAAACCCTAAACCCTAAACCCTAAACCCTAAACCCTAAACCCTAAACCCTAAACCCTAAACCCTAAACCCTAAACCCTAAACCCTAAACCCTAAACCCTAAACCCTAAACCCTAAACCCTAAACCCTAAACCCTAAACCCTAAACCCTAAACCCTAAACCCTAAACCCTAAACCCTAAACCCTAAACCCTAAACCCTAAACCCTAAACCCTAAACCCTAAACCCTAAACCCTAAACCCTAAACCCTAAACCCTAAACCCTAAACCCTAAACCCTAAACCCTAAACCCTAAACCCTAAACCCTAAACCCTAAACCCTAAACCCTAAACCCTAAACCCTAAACCCTAAACCCTAAACCCTAAACCCTAAACCCTAAACCCTAAACCCTAAACCCTAAACCCTAAACCCTAAACCCTAAACCCTAAACCCTAAACCCTAAACCCTAAACCCTAAACCCTAAACCCTAAACCCTAAACCCTAAACCCTAAACCCTAAACCCTAAACCCTAAACCCTAAACCCTAAACCCTAAACCCTAAACCCTAAACCCTAAACCCTAAACCCTAAACCCTAAACCCTAAACCCTAAACCCTAAACCCTAAACCCTAAACCCTAAACCCTAAACCCTAAACCCTAAACCCTAAACCCTAAACCCTAAACCCTAAACCCTAAACCCTAAACCCTAAACCCTAAACCCTAAACCCTAAACCCTAAACCCTAAACCCTAAACCCTAAACCCTAAACCCTAAACCCTAAACCCTAAACCCTAAACCCTAAACCCTAAACCCTAAACCCTAAACCCTAAACCCTAAACCCTAAACCCTAAACCCTAAACCCTAAACCCTAAACCCTAAACCCTAAACCCTAAACCCTAAACCCTAAACCCTAAACCCTAAACCCTAAACCCTAAACCCTAAACCCTAAACCCTAAACCCTAAACCCTAAACCCTAAACCCTAAACCCTAAACCCTAAACCCTAAACCCTAAACCCTAAACCCTAAACCCTAAACCCTAAACCCTAAACCCTAAACCCTAAACCCTAAACCCTAAACCCTAAACCCTAAACCCTAAACCCTAAACCCTAAACCCTAAACCCTAAACCCTAAACCCTAAACCCTAAACCCTAAACCCTAAACCCTAAACCCTAAACCCTAAACCCTAAACCCTAAACCCTAAACCCTAAACCCTAAACCCTAAACCCTAAACCCTAAACCCTAAACCCTAAACCCTAAACCCTAAACCCTAAACCCTAAACCCTAAACCCTAAACCCTAAACCCTAAACCCTAAACCCTAAACCCTAAACCCTAAACCCTAAACCCTAAACCCTAAACCCTAAACCCTAAACCCTAAACCCTAAACCCTAAACCCTAAACCCTAAACCCTAAACCCTAAACCCTAAACCCTAAACCCTAAACCCTAAACCCTAAACCCTAAACCCTAAACCCTAAACCCTAAACCCTAAACCCTAAACCCTAAACCCTAAACCCTAAACCCTAAACCCTAAACCCTAAACCCTAAACCCTAAACCCTAAACCCTAAACCCTAAACCCTAAACCCTAAACCCTAAACCCTAAACCCTAAACCCTAAACCCTAAACCCTAAACCCTAAACCCTAAACCCTAAACCCTAAACCCTAAACCCTAAACCCTAAACCCTAAACCCTAAACCCTAAACCCTAAACCCTAAACCCTAAACCCTAAACCCTAAACCCTAAACCCTAAACCCTAAACCCTAAACCCTAAACCCTAAACCCTAAACCCTAAACCCTAAACCCTAAACCCTAAACCCTAAACCCTAAACCCTAAACCCTAAACCCTAAACCCTAAACCCTAAACCCTAAACCCTAAACCCTAAACCCTAAACCCTAAACCCTAAACCCTAAACCCTAAACCCTAAACCCTAAACCCTAAACCCTAAACCCTAAACCCTAAACCCTAAACCCTAAACCCTAAACCCTAAACCCTAAACCCTAAACCCTAAACCCTAAACCCTAAACCCTAAACCCTAAACCCTAAACCCTAAACCCTAAACCCTAAACCCTAAACCCTAAACCCTAAACCCTAAACCCTAAACCCTAAACCCTAAACCCTAAACCCTAAACCCTAAACCCTAAACCCTAAACCCTAAACCCTAAACCCTAAACCCTAAACCCTAAACCCTAAACCCTAAACCCTAAACCCTAAACCCTAAACCCTAAACCCTAAACCCTAAACCCTAAACCCTAAACCCTAAACCCTAAACCCTAAACCCTAAACCCTAAACCCTAAACCCTAAACCCTAAACCCTAAACCCTAAACCCTAAACCCTAAACCCTAAACCCTAAACCCTAAACCCTAAACCCTAAACCCTAAACCCTAAACCCTAAACCCTAAACCCTAAACCCTAAACCCTAAACCCTAAACCCTAAACCCTAAACCCTAAACCCTAAACCCTAAACCCTAAACCCTAAACCCTAAACCCTAAACCCTAAACCCTAAACCCTAAACCCTAAACCCTAAACCCTAAACCCTAAACCCTAAACCCTAAACCCTAAACCCTAAACCCTAAACCCTAAACCCTAAACCCTAAACCCTAAACCCTAAACCCTAAACCCTAAACCCTAAACCCTAAACCCTAAACCCTAAACCCTAAACCCTAAACCCTAAACCCTAAACCCTAAACCCTAAACCCTAAACCCTAAACCCTAAACCCTAAACCCTAAACCCTAAACCCTAAACCCTAAACCCTAAACCCTAAACCCTAAACCCTAAACCCTAAACCCTAAACCCTAAACCCTAAACCCTAAACCCTAAACCCTAAACCCTAAACCCTAAACCCTAAACCCTAAACCCTAAACCCTAAACCCTAAACCCTAAACCCTAAACCCTAAACCCTAAACCCTAAACCCTAAACCCTAAACCCTAAACCCTAAACCCTAAACCCTAAACCCTAAACCCTAAACCCTAAACCCTAAACCCTAAACCCTAAACCCTAAACCCTAAACCCTAAACCCTAAACCCTAAACCCTAAACCCTAAACCCTAAACCCTAAACCCTAAACCCTAAACCCTAAACCCTAAACCCTAAACCCTAAACCCTAAACCCTAAACCCTAAACCCTAAACCCTAAACCCTAAACCCTAAACCCTAAACCCTAAACCCTAAACCCTAAACCCTAAACCCTAAACCCTAAACCCTAAACCCTAAACCCTAAACCCTAAACCCTAAACCCTAAACCCTAAACCCTAAACCCTAAACCCTAAACCCTAAACCCTAAACCCTAAACCCTAAACCCTAAACCCTAAACCCTAAACCCTAAACCCTAAACCCTAAACCCTAAACCCTAAACCCTAAACCCTAAACCCTAAACCCTAAACCCTAAACCCTAAACCCTAAACCCTAAACCCTAAACCCTAAACCCTAAACCCTAAACCCTAAACCCTAAACCCTAAACCCTAAACCCTAAACCCTAAACCCTAAACCCTAAACCCTAAACCCTAAACCCTAAACCCTAAACCCTAAACCCTAAACCCTAAACCCTAAACCCTAAACCCTAAACCCTAAACCCTAAACCCTAAACCCTAAACCCTAAACCCTAAACCCTAAACCCTAAACCCTAAACCCTAAACCCTAAACCCTAAACCCTAAACCCTAAACCCTAAACCCTAAACCCTAAACCCTAAACCCTAAACCCTAAACCCTAAACCCTAAACCCTAAACCCTAAACCCTAAACCCTAAACCCTAAACCCTAAACCCTAAACCCTAAACCCTAAACCCTAAACCCTAAACCCTAAACCCTAAACCCTAAACCCTAAACCCTAAACCCTAAACCCTAAACCCTAAACCCTAAACCCTAAACCCTAAACCCTAAACCCTAAACCCTAAACCCTAAACCCTAAACCCTAAACCCTAAACCCTAAACCCTAAACCCTAAACCCTAAACCCTAAACCCTAAACCCTAAACCCTAAACCCTAAACCCTAAACCCTAAACCCTAAACCCTAAACCCTAAACCCTAAACCCTAAACCCTAAACCCTAAACCCTAAACCCTAAACCCT
>CM063512.1:617500-857500 GCA_032199755.1 Ambrosia artemisiifolia
GTTATTATTCATTGTTTGATTTCACAAGAAGTTTGATTAACCGATTCTCTTAATGTTAGTCACAATAGGTCGATTCTTGAACCCAATGTTGAATAAACCATAACCATTAAAAATTGTTTTATTTTGTTCAGCCTGTGAAGCTAAGAGGAGATAATTTAGTAATTAAGTAATTCAATTTTTGTTTTGTTTGAAAGTAATGCGTACATCCTTTTATCGGTCCATGGGCTACGCAATGCCCTTAGGCCCAAGTACTTCAGCGCGTTTTAGAAATTGCTAATGCACTTCATTTCTTTTATTGTAGCCTTGTTGGCCTTGGGTAGCTTGGTCCTAATTTGAGCTTCTTGTCTTCCACTATGGCACTATGACATCAAAACATAACAAGAATCATTACAATTTTTAATTTTTTTAATTTTTCTTTAAGTATCTTATAAATCAAAGAATATAATTCAAGGGCCCGTCTATTGGCACCCCCTTGTTTTCTATTTCAACTCCCCTGTGAAGCGCCTCGCTTTGGTCAAAGCGAGGAGCTTGGCAACAGGGGGGTTGAACCTGGACATTTTGGTGCTGGGAGGGTTTTTTGGTTTGGTTTTTTGTGTTTGTTTTGAAGTGTTTTTTTTTTAACTTTTTATATTAAATTTAGTTAACCCTTTAATTATTGTAATTTATTTTTTTAATTTAAAAAACAACGTAATAACCCTAATCAAACTATAATTAATCAAGTAATCCTAACTTTAACCTATTAATAAAGTGTTCGATTGTCAATGTGAGTGGGTAAATTATTCACGGAGAAGACCTCGTCGAGAAAGATTGAACGAATTCGCGAAACTTGATACGAATATGGTGGTTGATGGTCAAGGTGACGTCGTTTTGGTTCATAACATGCAAGTTTTATTTGGTTTGAGATTGAAAGGATTGATTGATTTTTTAACGTTTATAATCGAATATTTACTGTTTAGATCTCATTGGTTTTACTGGCTTGCAATTTATAATTTGGTGTTAGTTCATTTATTATTTATGGGTTTAATATTTATTAGACAATTAAACATTCAAACGGGTGATACACCTTCGAAACAAGCATTATAAACGATCAAAACAGACAACATATAAACAAAAGATCAAGTGCATAATAATAATCAGTTTGTACATGCCCAAAAAAATACAACTGCAAAAAAGTCTAGTGAAAGTAAGATAGAAACATAATCACTGTGGCAGTGGTGGCCCCCCCGGTGGTGGTCCACGCCCTGGTGGTTGGCGTAGCTATACCCTCATCTGCTGTGCCATCGCCTGTATCGCCTCGACCGTCCACAACTGAACATCCCGTATCTCACCGATGCGGCGATCCATGTCCTCAGCCACGAAACGCGCAACAGGAGTGTTTTGGCGTAGTGTACATACACATATATATATACACACACACATATCACATGCACACACACACACATATTTATTATGTTTGTTTCCATGTTCACAAGTTATCATACTATAGTTTTAGTTTGCAAATAAAAGATAAGTTCTAAACCAAGGATGAACCATGTGGTATTTAATCGAAATAACGAAGTGAATGTTCCAAGATTCATACCTCTTAGTCGAACAAGAAGGAGTGCAAGCCACTAGATATCCTTGGTTTTTCCTTGAAGGTTGGTGTGTGTGTATGGGCCGAAAATTAGAGGAGGTAAGGGGTGAATGTGTGAGTTTGTGGTATATGGTGGTTTCTAAGTCCATGGCCTCCATTTATAGTGGGTGAGAGGTGTGGAAGAGTTAGGATGGTGGTTTTATTTTAGGAAGGTCAACTAGTCTTGATCTTAATGAGTTAAGGAATATTACCATCATAGTGTTTAATCATATGGATTAATCTTGACATATCACTAGACATTAGGCCATCATGAGAGTGTTTAGTTAGCTAGATGGATTAGACTACACAAGGGGCAATGGGGCGGCTCACATGAATCGAAAAAGAGGGAGGATCACACTAGATTTGGAAGGTAATCTTCTATGATTCTATGTGATTAAGGAATATTACTAAATTGGTGTGTGGTCTTGTAAGATTTGACAAGATTTGTGTAGGATTAGAATAACATAATCATGTTTGTTAGATTTGTATAGATCTTTCATGACAGGGGGGGGGGGGGGGTTATTGTTATCGAGAGAGAGGGAGGAAGTGTCAAAAGAGAGAGATAGATAGATGGATAGATAGATAGGGGTTAGGCTCAAGCTCAAAGTGGTAAGTCAACTCTTATGGTTCTTTGTGAGATTAAGGAATCTTACTTTAACCATGTTTAGTAATCTTAATCCAAGAGCTTGTGTCCTCCTAACTTGTCATGGATGTGAGGTTTGGCCTTGATTAAATTGATAATACCCATTGTAGGTGACTTTACAAGTGATGTTGATGCTGGTCTTTTGAAAAACAAAATGATGGTGTCATGGGGGTGGGGTGCGACGGCTAGGGGCTCCCAAAGGGTAAGATTTTTGCAAACTTTGGGTAAGTAATCTTTCTTGGGTTTGTGGGTTCAAGAGATCTTTCCTTATTTGGTGTTAATCATATCTAGGCTAGAAAAAGTTGATGTGATTTATGCATGACTAAACACATGGATTAAGTGAAGGTATGTGGTGGATGTGATAGTTCATTAAAGGTGTCTTTGTGTTGTGTGTATAGGGAACAATGGAAATTGGGTGGTGGTTTGGGTGTTGAGCCGAAAAAAATAGAAAGAAAAGAAGGGAAAAGGAAGGTGGCGAGTGGTGGTGATGTTGAGGTGGTTATTTTGGGTTATGAAGCTTTATTGTTCCAAGTGTTGATGAGTTGTTCTACCACTTATAGTTAAACACAAAGTTGACATTAGATAGTTTATTAATGAGGAGGCAAAATGCATGTAAGTAATGTATTAAATGTGTCCCTATTATCTCATCCTCATGCATGCACAATCTTACATACACACACACACTCATCGCATACATGTATATTTATATAGATATACACATAAAATTTTCTCATCTTGCATTCTAACTTGAAAGGATAAATGTAATCAAGTTCCCACATATATATCTATATTCGTACATATATCCACATGTATTTAATTAAGTAGATAAATATGCATACATGTTTTTAGAAAACACTATGATTGTTTAAACTCGCGTCACCAATGCTCGTTGATATGGGTGAAATTGTACTTGTTCGGCCTTGCTAGACTTTCTCGGGGGACTTATGCAAATAAAATGATATCTAATAGGTGCATTAAATTAAACATTGACTAGAGAGTATACGGATTTCGACCTGATAAATTGACGGGTGTCACACATTGGGTCTCTCTTCTCCGATCTCAGTTGTTCATCATCTATCCCTTGCTTAATTTTATTTATCGGTATGCCTTTTCATTTTGTTGGTTGTTTTTCCAATTGATTGTAATATGACATATGCAACATCAATTTGTTGTAATATGTTTGTGTAACATATGTACTGTTGATTAATTGCCTGTTGTTCGTATATATCAAGACTCCATTAGTACAGTGGTTTAGTATGCATGTATGTATATCTTAAATAGTTAAATCAATGAAAAGATAAGCGTGTCAAGAGAATGAATGGCATATGGAATATTGAATAGGAACAACGGTTGAGAGAAAAGAAACATAGATATTAATTAGCGTGACAAATAATGGACAATAAATGGCCCGCTTGGTCTAACAATATCCAAATGTATTCATGCAAAAAATATTAGGCTCTTACAATTATTTATTTATTTATTTTTAATTTCACTTTACATTTCATGACGGCTCAACTCTCAACATTATTTAAGACCCAAAACGAATTCTAAAATCAGGGTCCTTGATTTTTATTTTTTTTGTTTAAAATCCTAACACATAGAAATAGAAATATGATGACACGAATGTTATATATACGAATCCTAAAATGCATAAAACCACACATAATGAGTTAGCATGTGTTTTATTGAAAATAATTTTTTTCCAAGTATACTGATTTTATAATAATTTTCACTTACCAAATACATTACTAATCAGTCGATGAAGATGCCAATTATCGGTAAAATTCAGAGGACTTTTATTATGATTGATAAAGTTTGACTTTGGTACATCATATGACTATAATTGCTAATTTCTATCAAGCTCTAGGTCAAGTTGAGTTCTAAACTTTTAATGGGTAGGTCATATTGGCTTATAATGTGTCAAAATGAGTTTAATAGATCACATTGGGTTTCTATCGAGTGATATAATTCCTAATGGGTCAAACTAGTTCATAAACGAGCCAATAGATCTTGATGGATGATGATGAGCATTTATTATGTTCTGATTAGGCATTAGATTGTGGTTTACTTAGTCCATATTAGGCCAATTGATGTAATTGAATCTTGGTTAGGTATTAACATAATTAGAATGTTTAATGATGTTAGTTAAAGTGAGATTGGTTTTAGATTGGATGGGGCATGTGACTCAACTCACATACTCTTTTTAGTTTAAGTGAGATTGGTTTTAGATCGGATGGGGCATGTGACTCAACTCACATACTCTTTTTTGCTATATGGCCGCTACATCATGTGACCCACTCACATGGTAAAAATGTAGCAGTGGTGTCACATGACTGCCATCATTACCCAATATGATTAAAAAAAGAGTAAAGTGCACGGATGGTCCCTGTGGTTTGCCCAAATTTCACGTATGCTCCTATATATTTTCAATGGTCCCCAACGTTAAGGCTGTTCAAATCGCTCGCCGCTCGTTCGGAAAAAGCTCGAATAACGCTCGCTCGATCGTCCGCTCGGTTGTAAATGAGCTGATCAGCTCGGTTCGGTTTGTAAACGAGCCAAGCATGAGCAAAGGTCCGCTCGGCTCGGTTCGGCTCGAATAAAGTATTATTTAATTATTATATATATAATTATATATATACCCACAAATCACAGTAATATTTATAGATTTATACATAACATTTGGCCCAATGTATACAAATAAAATATGACTAGCCCGTTTTATCAAATAAATATTTAATACTAAGTTTAATAGTAAAAAGTTAACTCGTAACATGACAACCTTGAAATCTTTATGTTATTAGTAGTCGCTTGATATTATCCTATGTCACAAAGCGACAATTGTTCTCTGTAGTATGCTCATTGCCTCAACCTAAGCCTCATTATTGGACACTCGGACCTCAATATTAATGTCCTCATCGGACAGTTCCACCTTAGTTGTCACTCGACAACGAAAACATTAAAGATAACACTCCAATTTCATGGTTGTCCAAATTACTCTTCGCTCGTTTCTCGCTCGAAAAAATTTATGCTCGAACAATGCTCGCTCGCTTTTCAGCTCGGTTGTAAACGAGCCGCTCCGCTCGGTTCGGTTTGTAAATGAGCCAAGCATGAGCAAAGGTCCGTTCGGATCGGCTCGGCTCGTGAACAGCCCTACCCAACGTTGACATTTTATAACATTTTGGTCCCTACCAGCTAACGTCATTAAATTTTATCAGTTAAGTCATGTAAAATGACCAAATACCCATAGGGACCATCCGAGCAGTTTAGTCTTTTATATATATGACCATCACCACCACCTCCTCCCCCTCAAACAACCAACATCACCCCCTCCTCCACCTCCTCCAACCACCACCTCTCGTGAGACAGAAACCCAAACCCCAAACAAACAAACAGACTGACCCATCTTCTCGTGAACCCCAAACAAACAGAAACCCAAACCCCAGACCACATAACCAGTCACCACCAAGAACCCAAACCCCATACCACACAACGCCACCACCACGAAAACGTCTCCCATAACCACAGATCGGAGCCTAAACCCTCACCATTCAACACCTACCACTACCCTCCTTTACCTCCAACGCCAAACCATAGATCGGAGCCTCGTTCTGTCCTCTTTATATAGCGCCGCCACCACCGAGAATGGTGGTGGTGGCCGGCTGTTCGTGACCCATTTTTATCAATATCTGCTGCTGCTGATAAGTCAGTTATCATCATCGGATGGATGTTGTTTCTGACCCATTTTTATCAATATCTGCTGCTGATGATGATGATATTAATGATCAGAAGACTTCATTAGGGTTTATGGAGTTACTAGGCTACCAGGATTACTACTCTAGTTATTGTTAGAAAATAATCTTTGAATATCATAGTTATCATAAGTTTAATTATTATGTTTATTAAGTGTGACATGTGTATAGAATAATAAGTCACAAAGTGGGTCCTAGGAGTCAGTTACAATCGGATAGAGTGGCACCGATTTGTAAGGCAGTTATGTAGCAGTTATTGGGTCAAACAGGTGTGTTGGTTCATCCTCACATCGGTTCAATATGTATTTAAAGGGTCAGACATGTATCAGTGTAATGCATCGATTTTTGTCAACAAACTTCCTAAACTTTCTATCTATTATTCTGCACATTATACTTTCAGTTTGTATTTTGTTCTATAACCGCCAAACAGATCAGAAAATCAACATGGCATCAGAGCCAGATCCGAAGAAGACCTGTGAAGAAAACAACAACCGAGTGATTTGGTTAAGGAGGAATCCATCAGTCAAAAAGGAGGAGGATATCCGTGATGATTACCAGGCGCAAGGGTGCAGTTTTTCACCCAAGTTTCAGACCCGTTCTCAAAGGCGTGAAGGCAAAGAGAAGGCAGATGATCGTGACGATTATCAGTGGAAATTCGGCCAGAAGAGTAATCTATATCTATCCCCTTTTATGGATTCAGCGAAGAATTTTCTGTTGCAGAAAGAGAAGGAACTTTTACAACATGGCGGTTACTTGTACAAAGACTACGGGAAGAAGGAGATCGATTGGGGATATCCAAAAGGTATGCGGTGTTCTTACTGTGACCAACCGTTCCACTATCGCAAAGATTGCCCTCAAAGAATCGGGAAGATAGAATTTATGGTGAGAGGGACAGAAGGGAAAACTTGGAACGATATTTGGTACACGAGTTTAAAACGACAACAACACGCTACCGGGTACAAGCACTTGTTTACAAATCTGGAAAAAACGTTCGGTATAGGAAGCAATCCGGAGGGATTCAAAAGAGAACTCTACAAAGGAAGAGGAAGCGTGGAGATTTTTAGCGAGGGGCAGTCTCATACGATAGGGAGTGTTTATTACATCCCTACACTCAAGAGGAAAGTATTGAGTGCAGATCGTTTGATACAAGACGGTTACAAAATTCGTTATGAGGGTGATGTGTGTTTCATCACCAAGAATCAAAAGAAGCCTCTCGCAATCAAGCCGAATGTGCACTGTTGGAGTTGCAATGAATTTCACGAGCCTTACTATTGTCCCAACATCGAAGATCAAGAGAAAAACAATAAGAGAAAGATGAAGGGGAAGGATAAAGAAGAAGGAAATTTGTCATTGGACAAAGAAATTGAGAGGAGGGCCGTAAGAGAACATCATCAACAAACGGGCAGAAGTGAACATGTTTCTGATCAGGAAACAGAAGCCGTTTTATACCCAAAGAATTCTGAATTGGAGAGTTGCATAGCGTTTATGGACATGATTCATATCGCTACCCAAGTTGAGAGGCATAAGATCAAATTCAAAGGGGAATTTGAAAGAGTACGACTTATGGGTTCAAGTAGCAATCAAGATGGGTTATGGGTATGGAAGACTAACAAGGAATATGAAAGATGATGAAATTGTGGAGGTTTTAAAGATCACTTATAACCAGTATTTGGAGATCATAAACTGGTACCATCAGAAGTATAAAGGGAAGGAATTGAAGGTTGAAACGGATGAAGACAACACTAACTTCAAGATGGGATACAAGGCGATGAAGAACGAAGATCTACCTCCCAAGAAACGGTCCAAAACTTCCAGCAGTGAAGAGTAATCCAGAAGCAGAATCAAGGCATGATATTTCAAAGATTAGGGGAGTGATTGTTAGAAAATAATCTTTGAATATCATAGTTATCATAAGTTTAATTATTATGTTTATTAAGTGTGACATGTGTATAGAATAATAAGTCACAAAGTGGGTCCTAGGTGTCAGTTACAATCGGATAGAGTGGCACCGATTTGTAAGGCAGTTATGTAGCAGTTATTGGGTCAAACAGGTGTGTTGGTTCATCCTCACATCGGTTCAATATGTATTTAAAGGGTCAGACATGTATCAGTGTAATGCATCGATTTCTGTCAACAAACTTCCTAAACTTTCTCTCTATTATTCTGCACATTATACTTTCAGTTTGTATTTTGTTCTATAACCGCCAAACAGATCAGAAAATCAACAGTTATCCTTCTTCTATGTTTGACAACACGACGACGTCGTACCAACAGCTACCACTACCACCATCAGTTAATTTGGGCATTCAGATCCCATACGTCCCTTATTAACTTGAACAACCAAGATAATAATAATAATAATAATAATAATAATAATAATAATAATAATAATAATAATATTAATATTAATGTAAATCTTGATCATGAACACAAGGAGGAGGAGTGTAGAGTGTAGAGAGAGAGATAAGTCGGTTTTAGAGAGAGAGAGTGATGGTAGCGGTAATGATTGTGGTAGATAGGTGTGGTATTGTGGTGGGGGTTGAGAAGAGAAGGAAATATAATAGAGGGTTTTTTTTTAAAGAGGGGTAATTTAGTAATTTCACATTGACTTAACTGAAAAACTTAACCTTCATCCAAGTCAGGGACCATCAATGAAACAAAATACAAACCACAGATCCCATACGTGTAATTTCGAAACTCTGAGGAACAGAGTTTAAATTTGAGCAAACCACAGGGACCATCCGTGCACTTTATTCTTAAAAAAAAGCTCAATACTTTACCCAAAAAACAGCCCAAACCAAAGTGACAGGGGTCACAGCCAAAGGCCTCACGAGGGTGGGTCACGAGGTCAGGGACGGTGTTGGGCGTGGGTGACCACTCACGAGAGTGTGTCACGATTGTTCTATATCTTGCTTTTTACAAAAATTCATTCGGTTTTAAAATAAAACAAGATTGATCTTTTTGTTTTTGTTTTTAATGTTGCTTTATGCTTTATTTTTTTATTAAACTAATCATCACCAAGTACATTTTATTGATAATTTTTTATCAATTTTACATTGGCTTTTTTAGGCCATGTCTATTCTCACCTCCACCTGTCTAGTTTAAACCCCACGTGACTTTAAAGCGTCGCGCTATGGCTAAAGCGTGACGCTTTGAAATATAAAAGTCAGCACCTTTCGGACATTGGAATTGGTGTTGGAGGTTGGGGTTGGGTTCTTTTGGGGGTGGATTTTGGTGGGGTTTTTTGGTTGGGTTTTTTTTTTGGGATTTTAGGTATGTATAAATTATAAAGTTTTTTAATAATAAATTATAAAATAAGTTTCGCAAATTATTGTTAAAAAACTTAAAACGATTTTATAAATTCTTAATGTTTAATTATTGTTAATACTAAATGTGTTTTATAAATTTTAGTCGATTTTATTGTTCATTTGTAATTTATTAGTCCATTTATTATTTTCCCATTTTATAAACATTTTAAATAAACATTCAAACAAATTATACATGTTCGTTACAAACATTCAAATAGATATATGGATCCTTCTTTTAAGAAGAGAATTTATCAGTGAAACAATTTAAATATCTTTAGTGTTATGTGTTTAGCTTAATATAAATATAAAATTGTATCAAACCATTGTTTTTCATAATGCAAAACCATAAAAATGTGGAAATTGTACCAAAAAAATAATTTAAAAAGATATTCCACCCTGGCAAGGAAAAGGAGGTTTTGTTCTATTATTTAGAGATAAGAAGAACCATGAAGAAAAATACATAAAGAAGAAAAGAGAGGGCCCAAGGTTTGTGGCTGCAAATTGTTGACCCCATTTTGATGAAGCCAATCTCCTTCCTTTCACTATCTTACCCATCCATGGGTGTCTGGTATTTTATTAAAATCAGGAGTCAATATTCCTATTTACAGAAGTAAGGGATTACTTATTATAAATGTTTTAATTAATTAAATAAAAACATTTATGATGTTTATGTGATTATTCTATGATAAGATTAGTTATCTGTTTTATACAAACAACTTAAACTTGCTTATCTTAAACTAGATTAAAATTGTAAATTCACTTCTAAAATGATATAAATTATATTTGATACGTTAGTTATATACTTATTGGGTTACTCTTCATGCGTTATAACCATAAATGTTTAAATAAGCAAATCACAAATGCCCTTTGCTAACATTATGTCATCTAGCTTTATTAAAAACCTCAACTTGCACGGATAGTCCCGTTTTGACGAACGTTTAACAAATCTGTTACGTTATTTTATTAGTTATGTTTAAATATGCGGATCTCAAACACCCTTTTACTAATATCATTTCAGGGACCGTAAGTGACTAAGTGTAAAAACTTTTGGTTTACCATACCTATATAATAATTTACCAAAAATAAAATTTGTGTAGGAGGAAAAATAAATGAAAAGAAGAAGGCTTTCTAATATGTTTTTTCTTTAAAGAAAAAAAAAACATTTTTGACAATAAAAGGTGTGTTTACTTTCATCTTCTCTAAAACACAACTGTTAAATGCATAATATACAATGTTCTTTGAACATGATTTAAGAAAATACGTAATATGTAAGCTATTTATTTTTTTTTTAACAACCCAATCCTAAATTCCTAATTCTAAGAATTCTAATATGTTCATTGTGAAACTTGAATTCTCAACCTTACGTGAAATATTCGTCATTTACACACCCCTTGATAAAATGATAGGTGATTATCTTTCTTATACCAAAGGGTCTTTGACCTAGCAGTATCAATGAGTTAGATAAAATTTTGTATTTCCATGCAATAAGTGTCTAAATCTCATTGGTGACATAATTTAGCTATTAAAAAATTTTATCTATTTTTCTATATTGAAATAACTTTTTTTTTTAACGACAAATTTCTACTCCTTATGGGACTTGAACCCATGATCTCGCCCTTGAAATAACTTATATTGAAATAACTTAACAATTAATTTATAAAGATTCTTGAAATACCTATCAAAATTGGAAGCAAAGTTTCCCACCTTTTAGTGCTTAATTTCTTTTTTATTTATTTTTTTGCCCCTAAAAATGATTCTTTAGGAAATGAGTGATCACTGAGTGACAAAAAAGAATTGAGGGATAAGAGTGATGAGTGACCACTTTTGTTCTCCAAATAATTCAAACCACCTGTCCATGACCATCCATCCTCATTTCATATTTACCTACCCATACTTGAACAGGGCTTTAGTTTTTACAGGAGAAAATAGCTTCACAATTCCCACAATTGGCATCTGGGTTTCTCTAAAAAGTTGTTAATTTAAGTGGGTCTTCTAGAAAAGTTATTACTTGAAGTGGGATTTAGGTTTCTTGAAATAAAGATTTAGGATTTAGGGTTCTTAAGAGACAGAATTGGGTATCTTGAAAAAGTTGTTAGTTGATATGGGCATAAGTTAAGCAAATTGGAATTATTGTTATTTTTTCTGTTTCTAGAAAGAATTAGCATAAATAATAAATTATTAGGGTTGTTGAAAGATGACAAGTGTGGTGTGGTTTAGAAGAGACTTAAGGGTAGAAGATAACCCTGCTTTAGCTGCTGGTGTAAGATCAGGTAAGGTTATAGCAGTCTTTATATGGGCACCTGAAGAAGAAGGTCATTATTACCCTGGAAGGGTGTCAAGATGGTGGTTAAAACAAAGTTTATCTTTCCTTGATTCTTCTTTGCAAAATCTAGGAACATCTTTAATCACAAAAAGATCTTCTGATAGTGTTTTATCTCTTCTTGATGTCATTAAATCTACTGGTGCTACTCAGCTCTTTTTTAACCACTTATATGGTTAGTTACTTAGTTACTCCCTTATTTTTATTTTATTGATTTTTTTGTTAAAAGTTATGGTTATGAAGTTAATCTCCCTTTTGCTTTAAGTTTTGTAATTTTGGATAATCTACTAATTGTGTTTTTTATTTTAGAAGGTTTGGGCTTTTTTGCTTATCTAAAAAAATTCATGACAAAAAGTGCTTATTTTAGCTGTTTTTATTAAGTAGTTTGGTAATCCTAATTTTAGACTAATTAGTATTCTTAATAACTTCAAATTTACTCTTAGGCAAAATATTTCAATAAGCTAGTCTGTTATAAGCATCTGCGTGCGCGTAAGTGGTTTAATAAGCAATCCCAAAGACTCCCTTGGTGTCTGGAATTAAGGACTATGATTATTATTTTCTGTTTGTTTTAGGTAAGAAGTTAATGTAAGGGAACTTGATATTGAGATGAAAGTAATGTAATAAGCAAACAGTTACCTAATTTTGAAAAAGTTTTTGATTATCCGTGACAATAATCATTCTCAAAACGACTCTTGTCAAAATTTTGGTTACAGTTTCTTTCAGCAAATTAACTAGTCTAGTGAGATGATAATTTAGCGGTTGATTGGCTTATATGAAGCATTATAGGGAGATGTTTGGGATTGCTTATATTAATGACTTATAAGCAGAAGCAGATAAGCAGCTCATTGAAAACGATTTATATTGTTGAACTTGTAATTTTGAATTCAACAAGAATGATCTTGAAATAAGCAATCTCAAGCTGCTTATAGAATACAACTTATTTCATCCTAATATAAGCAGATAAAAGATGCGGTTTTGACTATTTTACCCTTCACTAAATAAACTCTTTATCATTTCGTATTCATAAAGGGTAAAGTAGTTTAGTAGGGTATGGCTAAAAGGCGCGGTGTACAAATCACCTTGTTTTACCGAGTTCTATAAGTTATATAAATACATGTTGAATTTAGCAATAATGTTCTTTTTTCATTTTGTAGATCCTATTTCTCTCGTCAGGGATCACCGAGCAAAGGAGATTTTAACTGAAAATGGGATTGTAGTACAGTCATTTAATGCAGATTTGCTATATGAACCATGGGAAGTTCTTGATGATGAAGGTCAACCGTTCATGACATTTTCATCATTTTGGGATCGATGTCTTAAAATGCCATATGATCCCCAGCCCCCACAACTTCCACCAAAAAGAATAATTTCAGGTTAATTTCGTCATGATTTGGGCTATGCGTTTGATTAGTTTCTTGCCATTTTCATGATTATTTCGGTCAAAATATGGGTTTAAATTAAAAAGATAATGTTATGGCCTATTAATGAGTTAAAGTACTCAATAATTTTCGGTTTTCCTTTTCAGGTGACCTATCTAGATGCCCTTCAGACACAATAGTTTTTGAAAACGATTCCGAAAGAGGAAGCAACGCTCTTTTAGCTCGGGCCTGGTCACCAGGATGGAGCAATGCCAACAAGGCCCTAACAACTTTCATTAACGGGCCATTACTAGACTACTCCACAAACCGTAAAAAAGCTGATAGTGCCACAACTTCATTTCTCTCTCCACACCTACACTTTGGTGAAGTCAGTGTTAGAAAAGTCTTTCACCAAGCCCGAACCAAACAAATTTTATGGGCCAACGAAGGGAATAAAGCAGGCGAAGAAAGCGTTAATTTGTTCCTGAAATCAATTGGGCTTCGTGAATATTCGAGATATATGAGCTTTAATCATCCATATAGTCACGAAAGGCCTCTGTTGGGTCACTTGAAGTTTTTCCCATGGATTATTGATGAGAACTATTTTAAGGCATGGAGACAAGGTAGAACGGGTTATCCGTTAGTTGATGCGGGTATGAGAGAACTTTGGGCCACGGGTTGGTTACATGATCGGATACGGGTCGTGGTTTCAAGTTTTTTTGTGAAAGTCTTACAGTTACCATGGAGATGGGGAATGAAATATTTTTGGGATACTTTGTTAGATGCGGATCTTGAAAGTGATGCACTTGGTTGGCAGTATATATCGGGTACTTTACCTGATAGTCGTGAGTTTGACCGAATTGATAATCCTCAGGTATCATCTTATATTGACTTTTAATGGTTACACCACTGCTGTATGACTGTGTACATGATGTGAATTTTGAAACTTTTTTGTGGGTAGTGTTTTTGTGGTTACACTAATGATGTTTGTGTAATATCACAATAATGAAAATCAATTAACTTGCCTCATTTGATTTTTTTTTTCAACAGATTGAGGGATATAGTTTCGACCCGAATGGCGAATACGTAAGAAGATGGCTTCCTGAGCTCGCTAGGTTACCAACCGAATGGATACACCACCCATGGGATGCACCTGAATACGTGCTTCAAGCTGCTGGAATCGAACTCGGGTCCAATTACCCTCTCCCCGTTGTAACAATCAATGCTGCAAAATCCCGATTACAAGAAGCACTAACTCATATGTGGCAGCACGAAGCCAATGCTCGAGCCATTCTTGAAAATGGGACTGAAGAAGGGCTCGGCGATTCTTTTGAAGACACCCCGATTGCTTTCCCGCAAGATATGCAAATGGAAATGGATCAAGAAACCGTACGAAACCGTACAACCACCACGATCCGCCACTATGAGGACCAAATGGTTCCAAGTTTGACCTCATCATTGTTACGAGTAGAAGAAGATGAAGAAGAGTCGTCTTTGGATAATAGAAATTTAGCACGCGATAATAGTAGAGCCGAAGTACCTAATGATGTTCTGAACCGGGATTTGTCGGAACGAGAATCAGGGCAAGATTTTGGTATGCAGTCGGTTTTGCCCCAGTTTAATATCCAAATTGCCCTGAGGAATGCTGAAGATTCTCCGGCGGAATCTTCTAGTGGTATGACTTCTCGAAGGGAACGTGACGGTGGTGTGGTGCCTGTGTGGTCACCGGAAAATTCTAGTTATTCTGAGCCGTTTGTAGGCGAAGATAACTCTTATCTGCAAAGGCATCCACAGATCAACTGGACGCAACTCTCTCAAACCGGGTAATACTCGATTTCTAACGTTTGGATGAATAAATATATGGTTATGATTTAGTTTAAGAGTCCCTACGAAATTATTTTTAAACTGCTTGAAGTCACCATAATCCATTTCTGGTGTTTGGGTCAAAGTATCGAGCCGGGGGTCTCACTAAAAGCAACCTCTCTATTCCTACGGGGTAGAGGTAAGGTTTTCTACATCTTACCCTCCTCAGACCCTCCTTAGCTTTGCTATTGGTGGAATTTACTGAGTATCGTGATGGTATACGAGATGTAGATGGTTTTCAAATGGGAAAAGTAAAGCCAACGCTTTGAAAACCGGACCGGCAGCAGAACCGACGGCTCGGACAGTTAACTGGCTCAATCTGTTGGGGGTTTTCCACCGGTTTTGTCTTGTTCGGTTAAAACCAGCGGACTGATTGATATGTGCATGGTCTAATAGCTTGTAACTGAACGGTTAAAAGCTGGTCCGGTTTTCAGAACATTTACCTTTTTTCTTTATGGACATCTTATCTTTTACTTCTTTAAATAACCTGAATTTGTTACACACTTGACACTGTCAAAAAGTGGATTGTTACAACTTCATGCAACAAAAACACATCATATTATAAAATCAAATAAATTCCACAGTTTTAGTTGTTAATTGATTCCAATTGAAAATTATATTTTATTGAGGATTTGTTATGAATGCATACCCCTCATATTATGAAGTATTTACAGAAAGTTACTAATGACCTCCTAATCTATTTTAAACATCACATAATTACTTTGAAGATGTGCACTATATCATTACCGCACTTTTGCAGATTGTCTATATTGATTTGATTCCTGATTAAATAGTGTTTCCTAAAAGATAAAGAACACAGCCAACCGGCTACTGTTATTACATAAAAGTTTGTGTCTTTGTCAACCGATCTGAAGTTTAATACATTTCTAGCTTTCCGCTTTCATCAAGCGACCCAGAATTACAATATTTATACAATCTTAGACGAAAGTTGTCTTATTTCAAGATTCGGAATGCCTTGAAAGTTTTCAGATATTTCTTTAGCGATCTTGAAATCAACATCTGTTGTTTAGTTTCATCAAGAAATGTTAAGTATCATATCAAATCATGCTTTAAAACAGTTGTACATTTTTATACTGAATTTTTGAAACAGGTAAAATATGTGATCTGAGAAGGTAGAAAGAAGAGGTCAAAGATATAGGCTTGTTCTGGGATCAGGAACTCCAGCCGTACATATATTCATCAACGGTGCAAGGGAATCCAGTTGAGATAATTGTTGTTATAAACCATGATTAGTTATGGTGTTCATATTCTTATGATGCTGTGTAGTAAAGAAAAAACAGTGTTTCAGACATAAGATAATACTGGAGTCCTCTAAAACCCCAGAAAGTTGACTCTTTGTATTATTCATGTCATTGTTGTACTCGGATACACTATTGCGTATGTGTATGATGATCGAATAACAAACTTGTTCTAACTATTTGTTGCATGAATGATATGTAGTGTGGTTTTTTTACAATCGACTGTGAATATGTTGCAATAAATTTATGGTATCATATTAAAAGTGAAAGGTCAAAACATTACTTGGGTTGCAACGCCATTAGAGTTGAACATTAAGAGAATAATTTGAGACAAAAAGTGATGTTTTAGGTGAAATTCTCAAGGTAATCAGCAAAAGGAATGTGGCAGCAGAAATATGTTCAGGCCAGGAGCCATTGTTAACCTGCAACTTTACATTGAACATTTTACCTTAAAAATCAAGATGTTCCAAAAAGCTTCGCTGTAATGCTTGCTAATAGAAACAATAATTATAATCAAATTCTTAGTAATAAAATGGCCTAAAAACACAACAGAATATTCATTAGATTTTAACATTAGGATAGCAATATTTATTGGCTAAAAACCAAGGTTCTAAATTTTAATTTCTTCCTAGAATGTAAAACTTATTATTAACTTAAGTATACACAAGCTTTGTTACTTTTTGGTCGTTTACCCTTTTTACACCTTAAAAATAAACACCACCGCCCAGCCACCGTAGCCACATCTAGCACCATTCGAGCAATAATTACACCATTCTACTCGTCTCTTCTTTCTTTCTGAAAATAAAAAAAGTCCTATGGTCTTGAGGAGGGTTAAGGGTTAGAATTGAAAACGAATTTTACAAATTTTGAATGGAATTTTTTTTTAGGTTGGGAAAGAAGATGAGCCAAAGATGGTGTTGGCGCTACTCCACACCCTACAACCTAACGCTAATAGAAAAGATAATTATTATGAAGATTTTGGTAATAAAATGACCTAAAAGCACAGAATATTCATTAGTGGAATGAAAGAATAGCAACAGTATTGGATAGAAATTGTTGAGAAATGCCACAAATAATCAGCATGTCAAGATCTTTCCAAATGATTATTAAAAAGATCTTATATGGTAGCTTTGTTTTGATGAGTGGCGACCCATAGCAAAGCAAAGCAAGCGGCAGAAGATATAAAAGCTTAAGCTTGTTACAACTCTTTACTTACTATGAAACAAATACTAGTTAAATCTACATTACACAACAGATTAGACAAAAACTTCCCTTCCCTTCCCTTTCCTTCCCTTTTGAGAAATCAGACATTATCGGGGGAAGTAAATACCTAAAAGAAAAGAAAAGAAAATTACATTAGTCAAACTCCATCCCGGCTCGTGCTCGCCTCCCCAAAAGATACCGAAGCTAATGATTTCGAAGCCCATTCAGCCTTAGCCTTGGCATTCATGGCTCCATGCAGATTGCTGCTTCTTTTGCAAGGCTCAGTGAGAGAAGTGAACAATTGTATTGCTCGATTCATGTATAATAAAGGATGTTCCCACAAACTCTTAAACCGTATGTTTAGGATCCTTCGTCTCCAAGATACTCGAGCACATGTCATTATAAATGGATAGCTCAGGTAAACCAACCTTAAAACCACAAAGATGCTGGCTAATGTTAAATATGTCTCATGTTGAAGCAAGTTTACTGGGGATTGGGCCAATGAAAACGGGCAATTTTCAGGTCCACTCATGTTTCTCTTCCCGTGCTCATGTACAGTTTCCCTTGCTGATGTTTCATTCATAGACTCAGGTTTAAGACCTATTCATTACAATCAAGAATAAATAGAATAAACGTCATATATTTCTTCTAAATCTCATATTATCACATTTACTCTTTCAAAACTATCATTATTTACACTAGTGAATACATTAACATCAGTTTCTTAAAACACACACTTAGTTGAACTAACTAAACATTTAAAAATACCGAAATTATTACTGTAAATCATCTCATCACATGCTATTCTCTTAATTAATTCAGGGCTCTTATAACGCATAAGTAACTGACGTATTTTATTTACTATGAAATGCGAGTTGTGTAATTATAATAATTTTAGTGTTTTGAAAGGCAACTATATATTATAAAATTGCTCTTTTGAATTGCCTCTTGTTGTTATATGTTATAACAAATGACTAAGCAATAAAATAACTTTAATCTTGTATGAAGTGAAGCTAAAACTAACTTTAAAAAGACATGTCTGAAACATGGCTCCACACACTATTTTTGGTGATATTACACACTAGAGTAACAATTTGCAGGCCAGAAACAGGGCAAAGTGGATTAACTTTTTAAATGGATATGGTCAATGCGCCAACAAATTTTGTCCATTATTTCTGAAATCTATAGTTACTTATGATACAAAATATAATTAGAAGGGCTGATTGCATAATAAAGGTAGCTAGCTTTCCTCACACTTCTATCATGGGTGGTATAATAATTTATTTCCTAAAAAAGACAGACATCAAAAAAAATGTTCAACTTTGGGTAATTGGTAAACTTGACATGTGTACCACATATCTAAAAAATGTTCAACTTTGGGCAATTGGTAAACAAGAAAACATGTGAAGTTTGTTACCAAAATAAGACATCTGAGTAATTACTTTTGAAAGTTGGTTTTTCTTTTGGAGAGAAAATACTTTATTACCTAGAATAGACATCCGAGGATATTTAGTTACTTTTTTCTTACACTATCCGTATGGCCCAAACTATGATAGCTATATTATTAACATAAAGTGATAAAACTCAATTTTTTTTATTAAAGCGATTTAGGATGTTGTAAGTGAATACACTTTGTTTGACGTTCAAACAATCAAGCTTGTCTCATTTCTAACTAAATTTTTATAAACTCTACAATTGACCCATTCATTGGAGATAAAATATAACAAAAATCGACCGATGAAGAACAACACAACTAATAATACTTTTGGAATCAGACTAATACACCATTATGCAAAGACCACAAATGACATTTTTTAGGCTTCCTATCAAACAAATGGTGCTTAAGAGAGATATCACCTAGCACATCTACTAAGTAACAAGAATGTTAGTCCATGGCCTTTGGTCCAGTGGACACCAAGGCAACAATAAGGCTTGGAAACCGGCTTTGGTCGGGAGTTCAAGTCTTGGAGCCAGCAAGTTTTACACATAGGTGGGGGTCACTTCCTGTTAATCATTGGCGCGAGTACTTGTGTGGTTTTCCCTGTGAACGCCCAGCCAAACTCTGAAGCTAGTGTGGGCCCGGTTAAGACAACATAACTGGCCGGAGTAGGGTGGTGGGTCTCCCAATGGGGGGATGCCACCAAATGGTTGCATAAATTGAAAGTCGCCATTCAAAAAAAAAGTAACACGAATGTTGCTACGTTACGACACTAATTTAGGAGGGTATCTGTTATGGTCAATCTCGTAACTATCAGTCTATCACTAATAGCATTCCAATTTTTTTGCCATATAAGTTATAAAACATCCTTTATGAAAAAGGACAAATTAGAGGTATGTAAGGAAAAAAAAGAGAGAAAGTAAAATTACCTGTAACGTTAGTGTAAAAATCCATAAGAGAACCAAGAGTCCGTGAGCCATGGTATCGCACACGCATTGTTGAGTTCAAGACAAAGAGTGTAGGAAAACCATGAACTCCATATTTTGAGAGTACGCTGCACACAAATTCCTCATGTTACATTTTAAAAAACCTAGCGTCACTCAGACATGTGGCTATAGCCTATACTGGTACAAGTACAACCCGTTGAAAATTCATAATCAATTGTAAACTAGAGTATGGAGATTAATAAAATGCAACTTTAAATCGGAAACTTGTTTACACAAGCATTAAACACAACATCAAGTCGAAATAATCAATAATATGTTTCAAAAAGCATATCCAAAACACATGTCCATATTGATTAATTAATCTTATAACTTGTATAGCAACGCTAATTCATGAAATTTGAGTCCAATTTTTTTTTTCGTGTTGTTTATGATAAAAAGATAAATCACTTAAACCACATTCAAAGGCTAAATACACACAAGTATAAAAGTTTCAAACCTTGGCCTTATGACGGATTCTTCAATTGCAAAATGAGAAACCGAAGGATACAAGGAAGCCATAACGGATAAAGTTGGTCTAAATGTTGTTGAAAAGGGGCACCAGGACGCATAGAATAGGAAAACAACGTAATGTTGAGCATTGTTGTTAACCATATTTAACGCCTTTTGCAAGGACGTCTCATCTCCCTACAATTAAAGATTTGCAAAATGGAATCACTCAGTAAGTAAACAAAACCAAACATTTATACAATCATCTTCAACTAATTATAGGCATCATAATATACTATCATTAGAAAACCCTTGAAGCTAAAGATTCAATTTAAACTCTAGTTAACTTTCTTTAAAATAATTATTGCAACAATAAACATGAATAATAAGAACAATAAATAAATAAATGGGGAAATGTTATGGGTCAGATACAGATGCTGAATTTGAGTTGTTGTTAGGCTAATAAACACTAGAAAAGTAGGAATTCATGTAAAATAAAGAAGGAAGGAATAAAAGAGAAAGAAAAGAGAAAAAGACCTCAATAACAGCGAAAGAATCATCAAAGCCTTGTTGATTCAAGGGACAGAGGGGAGACCCAGAAGTAAAGATTGAATCTTTAATGGATTTGGAAGGGCAAACCCTATGGATATCATGGGCGGCGTATGTTAGCGTAACAAAAATCATCCCCAATAGAAGAAACCCTAATCTCATGATGGATGATGATGATGATATGGAAACAGAATAAAATGAAAAGAAAAGAAAAGAAAGAAGATGGGTATGGGTATGAATTGAAGGTAAGAAACTAAGAAAGAAAGAAAGAAAAAGGGTTGTGGTTGTTGGTGGTTGTGATGATGAGTTGAAGGAAGGAAGAGAAGAATCAATGGAGGAGGAGGAGGAGTTGTTTATGCATTTCAGATTCCAGAGGAGAAAGATATTAAATAATATTTTACTATTATGATAATACTTAGTAATTAATGATACTCCGACCACCAAACAAATCAAATATATATTTCTTTCTTTTGTTTGGTCAGCTAAGCCTAAACCTAAGCCAGCCAGCCATACATTATGGAATCTACTTTAGTCGACACAACCCGGACAAAATTTAAATTCATAGGTTATAGACAACCATAACGGCAGCCGAGTTACTCGAATTCAGATTGAAAACAAAACGCTCAAATAAGCCTAGCTTAAACAAGCTTGAGCCCAAGCTTAAAAACAATCTCGTTTAATAGACGAGTCCGAGCCAAGTTTCACTTATTTAGCTTGAGCCGGCTCGCGAGCCTAAACGAACCCACTGTTTATATAATTTTTTAATTTTAATATATATATAATATTAATTACTATTTATAAAATGAAAATAAAATAACTAAATTATATTAAATCATAGTTATAAGTATTATATATTAATTAACAAATATTAAACAAGTCGAGCACGAGCCGAGCTCAAGCTCGAGCTTTCGTATGTTAAATGAGTTCAAGCTCGGCTTGGCTCATTTGCACCCCTAGCGTAGAATTATGTTTCACTATGGAGTTTTCTTATCATTCTTAACCAGTAATTCAGTATATTTTTGATAAATGGTTGACCACCGGTTCAAACCCGTGAGAGCCCGGAGCTATGTATGGGTTCAAACGATAAATTTTTATAGGCTTCTAGTAATATTTCTAAACTGGGTGGGTTCATGTGAACCTGGAGCTATGTATATAGTTCCGCCCCTAGTAACACATCTAAATTGCTAATTGCATGCATGTTGTTCTATATGTGTTTTTGCTAAAGTCACTTATCATTAGATTGCTCTAATTTAAAGAAAAAAGGCGTTAGTGAGGAGTAATAAGCATTGATGCGTGACTTTCTATACAGCTTCCATTCAAGTAAAAAACACCAGCAAATCTATTAGCAAATGTTATAAACTATATAAATTTGTGTGCTTAAATTGTAAAACACAAATTTTTGTAACACATTTGTGGCGCGTAAACTATATATGTTGATTTTAATCACTCATTTTAATTTTGACATAAAACATGGCTAATTTAAGCTGACATAAGATATCTTAAAAGGTCTTAAAACAATCACCTTGCCACGTCGATTATAGACCAATCCATTTAGTTGAAAGTGTTTGTGGGCTCAATTGATTCAGCCTAAAGGCAAACTAATAAATTTAATATTAGGGTTGTGTCGTGTTAAAAATTGACACCATGTCGTATACCAAGAAAGGCGTCATATGTTAAGAAAATGAGTCTTACCGATGTAGGGGAGTGGGAAGGGTGGGGTGGGGTGAAGCCCCTCCACGCTAGGGGCGAATGTTTGTGAGGGCCAGGGGTGTCTCATCCCCCACCGTTTTTTGACGCAGTTGTGGAATTTCATGATTTTCTTAGGTAATTTTTATATGAATTGAGTCCGGCCCCCACCAATTTGATCTTCCGGTCCCTACTAGTCAAAAAAAATGAGTCTAGCCTCTGCCGATTCAATCTCCAAGCTTTGTCACTCCTCCACGCCACCGACACCACCCCATTACAAGGCGTTTCTATGGCGAGGCAAAGGCGTTGAGATTTCCACTGGTGTGGGGCTCTTCTTCATGTTGACGTAGCAACGAGCAATTGGTAGATGATAACATATCTGTTGGAAACACCAACCCTTCTCCACATGTTAATCCATGCCCCATTCACCTCTTAACCACACCACACCACACCACACCGTGTAATTTTATTGTCAATACTAAAAATTATTATGTTATGGCAAGTAGTGTTTTGTTTCAAAAACTGTAATTTGATTCTTTTTTTATGGTGTGATAATAAGAATCGATATGTTTTTTTTTTCACTTTGTCAATCTAGACGAAGATCAAACAGAAGATTGTTGAAGCCCACAGTCAGTTGACAGTACATACAGAGATTTCTAGAAGACAGATGTAAACAAGACATAAGCAATGACGATTACACAGAAAAAACAAATCATGAAGACAGGTGTAAAGAATGATTAAAGTAGAAGAGTCAACACGATACTCTAAAGTTCACCATTGGCCAACAAAAGTTTATTGATTCTTTGGAAAATTTGTAAAGTTTTTTGTCGTTC
The DNA here is from genome assembly GCA_032199755.1 of Ambrosia artemisiifolia. Lineage (NCBI taxonomy): Eukaryota > Viridiplantae > Streptophyta > Magnoliopsida > Asterales > Asteraceae > Ambrosia > Ambrosia artemisiifolia. The sequence goes on from CM063512.1 coordinate 640,755, forward strand.
TGTCTCTTTAATTTCTATCAACACACGTTTTAGATGTACAGTTGATAGATAGTTTTTTTCTTTCTTTGTAGTTTATCTATATAAGGTATTCATTTCTCTCGGTGTAAATATACCGAAAACCATTGAAAGCAATAATATTACTACTTTCATGGCACACTAAACTCTTCTCCGACACTCCTTAACTAAATTTCCTTATTTTCCTAGTTTTTCTTCAGTTCTTCGTATTATATTCTAACAACTTAAAAAATTAAAAAAAAAATTTGAGCATATCCCTCTCATTTCAGTTTCCTCAAAACTTGCCAAGTTACATAAAAATAGATGATAGATGGGCAACAAGCTACACCGTCACCTCAAAACTTGATTAGCAAAAACCTTTGTAACCAACTTGTCATAATATTATGAACTTGAATAGATTGATTAACAATAATGTTTTGATGATGGATGCGACGAGTCGCTTTCAATATAAAAAGTATTTGTGGAAGATATAGATGTGGTGTTTGAAATGGTTATGTTACTATACATCAGGAAATGACACAATTCAAAAGGCAGTATAGAAACTGTTTCTTTAATTAATATAAATTTTAACAATCCAATCTCTTAAATCTTAGTTTAAAAAAAAAACACACCAACTACCTAAAAACACTACAAATCATTCCAGATCAACAGCTTAAAATATGATTTCAGAAGAAAATTATAACACACCCCTTGCAAGTGCATACAAAGCAAAGAGCTTCTTGACAATTTCATGAGAGACTAAAATACAAAACTGCAACACTGTCTTCTCTTAAAAGAAAACATTGATTCTATTAATTACCTACCTGTCTGCTAATTATTAGTATTTCAAGTATTATATAGATTTTCAACATTAAAGCAATCTTTTAGAGAATGGGCCAATGGCAACACATTTTTAAGCAGCCTAATCAACCAAGACAAAGATTTAATTTAAGATTCTACTTCATATTCTAATATCAAGAAAAAGGTAATAAACAAGATTACAGAAATATAATGTTTTGAGATAAACTAATAATTCTTGATATTTCAAAAAACCATACCAGGAGGATTGATTGAACAATATTCATGACTACACTTGACACCAATCAGAGTAGCTATGACCAAAGCTCAAGTCTTCGTCGTCTTCTCCTATGGAAATTAAATAGATAATACCTTCAGTAACTCAGGTTTTTGGGACTAAAATTCAACAGCTTAAAATAAAACTGACAATATCCATATATCAATTGAGTTGCTTTGGTTAATGTTTTACCTTCTTTTTAACAGCATACTAACCTACTCCTAGACCTTCACCTTGCAAGATTTGAACCCTCCACCTCTTGGATAGAGAGGGAAGGCACCTTACCACCGCACCATGTCCCTTGGGGACGGTTATGTTTTACCAAACAAGCCACAAAGCGGGAAGATAAAAGAATTAGGTATCTTACGCGTCTTTGAAAAAAAAAAAAAAACCTTTCCTAAATCATTTATTCAAAACAATTAAGAATTACCAAAAATAGAATCCTTGGTCCAAAACCTATTTTGTCCAAGGACCACGAGCAAAACTACACCAATATAATATATGGAACTTCACGCAATTTTCAATTAGCAAAAGGCCAATTTTACCTTAATTCATTTAAGATAAAAATCAACTTCAAGAACTACCAAGACTTAATGATAAACGATATATTAGGGGTTTTATGGGAAAACTATAAGTTCTATTTTCAACAGTGGACAATTATATTTTGGGACACCTTAAATATAAATGTGGATAATATCCTTGGGACATAAGAATTCTGACTCAGGGTTACCTAAAAATGGACAAGGTATTCCGGGTAGCCCATTACACCGTATACATCCTTCTAAATTTCATAATATCATTAATTACTCTTCTAAAACAATAAAATATCCTATTTATCCATTCCATTGTAATAACACAAAATCAACTACTTAAAACAGTTTGATTCACCGAATAAATCAAGAAAACATTATGTGCCGAGATGATCTGCAATAAAGACGTTTTTTTCTATTCCTTTATTCAGTGAAACAAACCCGTATAAATAACTGATTCAATTATATTAATTTAAATGAAAATGTGATATTTTTTTGGAACTTTTAGAAAGATATATACAAAATTAACCCCTAAAAGGATTGAAATGTTATGTTGAGATGAAAAAACATTCACTCTGCAGCTACTTTGCATCATTTGAAGTGCAAACTCAATTATTATCAATGTAGATACAATTAAAAAAATTGGTCTAGAAGTTACCTTATGCCAGAATTCTTGTTGACTATGTTGCAACATGTTGACCTGCCCTGAAAAGAGTGTTCGAAAGGCTGACCATGCTACAACATGTTGACTTGCCCAGAAATTCCAACACTGCAATTCGGGCATAAAGAACAAACTCCAGCTTGTGTTTGTTGATGAGCAACCATAGCAGGGAGATGAAATTCATTTCTACACCATGTACATATACTAGTAATTACATTTCTGCCACTCATATTTGGCATCATAGCATTCTTTCCCATCCAAAAAGTGGAGTCAAACCCTTGCTCAATTCCTGTATTGTAATTGTACGGAAATGCCCTTGAACCCGATTGAAGAGCATGTGGATTGTGTTCCGATCTATCATTTAGAAATCTAAATTCCACAGGTTCAGCTCTACTTGGATTATATCTTTCAGCCTGTCTAAAGATTCCATCTTGAGCCTGTAAATAGTAGTAATTTAAGCGCTCACAGAAGCATTCTAAAATATTTGCTTGTTATTACAAGACTTAAGTTCTGAAGAAAATAATAGAGGTGGCAATTTCGACCCATTAATATGGGATGATTGATGTTAGGGTTGACACCATAAAAACCAAATAATTTCTCATTTTCATGAAACATCCCTCTTTTAAATTCTCACATTTTAGAATCCATAAATTCGTTTTATGCAACCATGCAAAATAAATAGTAAATGCTTACATAAAAGCTATGTGGGCAAATCTTTTGCGGACAAGAATGCCAAGTAGAGTCGTTTATGACATGAATATTATTTTATCAAGGTTATAAGAAATGTTAGTTTGGTAGCGTTAGAAGAGAGTCTGTAGCATCAACATTTGCTAAAAAAAACGCCTATGTGGTGTTTACTTATCTACAGCCCCTGCAAATAATCAAACTTTAACTCATTAACTTGACAGGTTTTGTATAAACTTTATAAGTTCAGGGGCATTAATATCAGCATTCAATTAGAGGAAGTTTTTCATGCAAAATGAGAAAGTATTTTGATTATTATGGCACTAACCCTTCAGGTTATGCTGTATCTCTAACAGATCAACCTTGTGATATTAAACAAAAAATGTCTAAAGGTAGAAAAGGGTTGAGACTTGAGAGTGCATTTTTAATGCATCATCAAACCTCTATAAATAAATTTCATTCAAAAATAAAGGTTAGGTGAAATATTGTTATGTGTTTAAAAATGGTGTTCTAAAAAAAAGTGAATCGGGCCGACCCAGCCCAGACTAACCATTTTGCCAACCCATTTGGCAGTTGCACCTCTACAAAACATGCTTAAAATGGTCCAAACTGACCTTTTGAGACATTATGTCGAAGGAATGGAAGTTCGGGGACTGAATCTGTGCATGAGAATTCACTAAACCACTTTGCAGGTGATTTCCTTGAGTCGTTTCTAAACCACTTTGCGGGTGATTTCCTTGAGCCGTTTTCCACATTTCATTGCTACCAGAGCCCATCATGAACTTCTTACCTTCAGAATTTCTGAAATCATCTGATTTAAAATCACCCCATGTTCTACCTGAATAAACCGAATTATCATTATTTTGAAACCCCCTAGTTTCATTTCCCCTTTTGAGATCTTGGACGATACTATTATTCTGAAAACCCCTAGTTTCATTTCCCCTTTTGAGATCTTGGACCATACTATTATTAACCATACTCAAATCAGTTTGGACATCAAAAGTGTCATTAATCTTGGATGAAACCGCCGTAGAACAGTTTAAACCATCTTTTTTCTGTCCATTAACACCAACCGTATCTTCATATAGAGAATTAGGGTTCCCAAAAGCAAGACTTAACTCATGGATATTTTCATCAAATTTATCCCCAAAAATATCATCAAATTTAAGTCCATCTTGAAAGCCAAATGCTTGATTATTCCCAGGGGGGACAAGTGAACTAAATTCAATTTTCTTTCCTGTATTAAAATCCATAACATTCGCATTTAAGCCATTCTGGCTGCTGCTGCCCAAAGAAACGACCTCATTGTTGATTGCTTCATTGTTCCTAAAAACTTGGAATTCGTCTAAATTGGCTTCACCTGATTTGTCAACATTCTTAATTTGAAGATGCTCCTTATTCACATGTTCTTTTCCAACGTACCTGTCAAACTCATGGTTCCTGACCTCACATTGTTCATCAACTTTGGATCTTGAATTGTTATACGAAAATGTATTTCCATCAAACCCATGAGTAACCTGATCAACAGATGCAAAACCTAATTTTTGAAAAGAATCTTGTTTTTTAGATGATATCAAACTTGAATTATCAGCAGCAATTTTTTGCTTATTTGAAAAAAGAGAAAGGTTTTCTGATTCACAAAGCTTCTTTGTTTCAGCCAACCGAGCCTCATCAAGACCAAGACGATTATGGAAAACCCCTGACGATGAGTCTTTATTTACAACTTTCCCCTTTTCAGAAGTCAACACACCAAATGGACTAAAGATATGTGTATCATTGGTGTTTTCCGTAAAGCCTTTAGCCTGAGCCCTAGCTCTAGAAACTGCATCTTGACCATATGTGATGCCATGGAAAGCCCCTGACGATGAGTCTTTATTTACAACATTCCCCTTTTCGGAAGTCAACACACCGTATGAACTAGAGATATGTGTATCATTGATGTTTTCTGGAAAGCCTTTAGACTGAGCCCTAGCTCCAGAAACTGCATCCTGACCATATGTGATGCCATGGAATACCCCTGACGATGAGTCTTTATTTACAACTTTCCCCTTTTCAGAAGTCAACACACCGTATGGACTAGAGATATGTGTATCATTGATGTTTTCCGGAAAGTCTTTAGTTTTAGCCCTAGCTTCAGCATCTGCATCTTGACCATATGCAATACCATGGAAAACCACAGACGATGGGTCTTTATTTACAACCTTCCCCGTTTCAGAAGTCAACACATCGTATGGACTAGAGATACGTGTCTCATTGATGTTTTCTCGAAAGCCTTTAGTCTGAGACCTAGCTTCGGAAAGTGCATCTTGACCATATGTGATACCATGGAAAACCCCTGACGACGACTCGTTATTTACAACCTTACGCTTTTCAGATGTAAACTCATCAAAAGAACTAGACATATGCATATCATTGACGTTTTCCCGATAACCTTTTTCTTCACAAATGCTTGAAGTATGGGCTCTAGTTTCAGAAACTGCATCTTGACCATTAGATGATTTGTTATATACAGCTTTACCCTTTTCAGTTGACAGCATATCAAAAGAACTATATACATGTGCATCATTGATGTTTGCTTCAAAACCTTTTTCTTCACAGATGCTTGAACTCTGAACCCTAGCTTCAGAACCTGAATCCTGATCATTAGATCTACCAACTATATCTTGATCAGGGTCACATTCCGGTTGGGAAACAGACACAGAAATAGAAACATCAGGAGCTTTATCTGTTTCAGGGACATTATTATCATTTGAACATTTGCTACCAATCCCATCACCAGATTCTTCAACTAGAACATCTTCATTCATGTCAAGATCATGGACAACTTCATCAATCATATCAGCTTCAGCTGAAACCATTTCAAAGTCGACGGTTCTTTCAGCAGTTTTATTTTCATTTGTTACATGGGTCCCAATATGTCCATTATACTGATTTATTTCATGAAATGTCTTGTGGCATAAATTACACTCAAATATTCCACCTATTACTATACTCCAATCAGGAAGAGAAGAATCAATCTGAGATTGTTCATCTTTGTGAGATAAAGACTGGTGATCCCATAACTCAATTTTTTCTTCAAAGATCAAAAAGCATCTGAGGCACTTAAAAACCTCATCTACATGCAAATCAATGGGGGGCACAATGCCATATGTATGCGTCTCACAGTCAGTAGGTAAAGATTTTGGTGATGTTGGTGGGTTATGAAGGTTGCTGTTTCTTTCCAAGTCTTCTTGAGCATAAAGATTTGCAGCCTGCAATACAGTTTAAGAAAACATCAACCACACGATAAAAGTAGATGACAAATATACAACAGAAAATGCATGTGGAGGTTACTTTATAGACAGAGGCGGACTTTTTACCAGTGTCACCGTGTTTCGATCTTTGGATGTCCAAGAATTTTTTTACAAAGCGGGGCCACCAAAATTCTAATAATGTACACTTTATGATCAAGAAAAACATACAGCCATGATCACATAAGCACTACCGCGATTCAACTCATGCTATAAGCTAAAACAATCACAAAATCTTAAAAATCCTGTTAATTTTTCTGAATTGGATTTTTCAAGCGAGACCATGTTTTTGTTTTGTTTTTTAATTGATTTCTAACAATAAAGGATCTTTGGTTCTTGATTTATTGGATCCTCATCATAGTATGTTTAGCTTAATAATGATCCAACAACAACAACTGTACCCAATAAATCCCACCCATAACTATTAATAATTATCCAAACGCTGAAATTATCAACTAACTATTAGTATTTTTATTGTTTATAAAGGTTTTCTTTAGTTCTAAATCTCACGAGATTCAGTTTCTATATAATATTCGTAAACCGTTAGTTCATTAACAGTATACTTATAAAATTACATATATATGCATAAGAATTTGACAATAGATCCCAATTGACAGACCAGATGCAATAACAAAGGTAAAGGAAATACAGTAGAGCTATTTGAATACAAGACTGCTGGTAACATGTTTGGGTGACTAAACCACTTTGGTACCAAGCGTACTGTTTGTGTTAAATCATTAAAGCCAATTTTCTTATTTGTATCATTGTCAAAAAATATACAGTGTCACTTGAATCCTAGAGACTAACATAGCACATAAAAATGTTACTTGTGTCAAATGAGGTGATAACAGGATAAATTGTTGCTTTTTTTCAAGCTTAAACTTCAAGAGCGTTTTTATCATTCAGTACGTTTGTTTTTGGTCAAAATTGGTATAAATAAAACAAAATACATATTTGAGTGGCCTAATAAGTAGTTTCAATATGCGGGGGACTTAACGAAAAAGGTTGAATACTTGGGTGGCCTCCACATACATTATCCCATAGATATTAGTAACAAGAATTAACAATGGAAAAGAGAGTGTCTGAAAAAAACAACTTACATTTCCAGATGATCCTTTCAAGGCAGAGTCATCGCCGTTGTTGCTGTGAGTGTAATTTGGTATATCCATGTTTTCTTCGCCAAGAAGGGAAAGCAAGTACGTAGATATATCCTTGCATGACTCAAATTGCCGACCACCAGGACTGGTTATCATAAAAGTACATTTAAAATTCATAAAACTAGCAGACTCGCAGTAATGGCATAAATATCGATATAAAAAAGTACATCTAAGTTATAGTTCACATAATACATGGTGGCCTGCCATTCCACATGCATATAATGTTAGAATGATAGTTAACATTCTTAAAAGAGAAAATCCATATTGACATGGGTATACCAGTAAACTTCTAATATAATCAGCTAAACAATTACATGATAAATCTTAACAATTAATTTCTATATCCAGGTTTTCCATATGAAAAGTCGCCATTTAGCAATGAAATGCCACCTAGAAGGATCATCAAAGTATGGTTTCCTATGCTTTAAGATATCATATATTCCTCCCATCTCATTACAGAACACAGATTTCACATGTATCTGAGTTGTCTTATGGGCCTTCAAACACCACAAATTCATGGCTAAAATTTGAATCATGACAAAGTATTTCTCTAACCTCCTACACTCTCCTATTATTTCACTGTTTATTATTTGAACTAAAGCCCCATTCCACCACTTATGATTTAGGCCTTTGGTTTGTCTTTTCTCTTCACCTTGTGACATTTGTTATACCCTCATATGCTTTCGTATCTTCTTAAGTAGAAAATAGAAATATATCTCCTATTCATAGGTTTCTTCGCCAAAAGTTCATAAATTATAAGTACATTCTCAGAATTAGACTATTATTTAGCAACATGCCATACATATGACAGAAAAAAATGATACTAAAGTGACTAAATTCTACTAAAAACAAGAGCATCATCCACTATAATTTGACAGTAAAGTAACCCTGTAGTATGTGTTGTGTATGTAGATATCACTTGCGACTAACAAAGGTAAACAAAGAAGCAACTTTGGGGATCAATATCACTCACCACTAGCAAGGTACATAATAAACTAAAATACCAAAGCAATAGTTAATAGTATGAAGATGAGATAGAAGAAACCTTATGTAGCGACGACAAAACAACCAAACATGGCCTTCTTTCTTCTTCATGCAAAGGCTCAGCCTCCAACCTTTAGGCAAAGCATCCCCAAAATCACTTGCATCCACAACCCTTCTCTTCTTTCTCGCAGTCCCCCACTGCCCATTCAAACCCCTCAAGAATCCTAACAACTCATCTGCAGTCGACAAACCCTCAGTCCTCCTCCTAATTTCCTCTCCATACGGATCCTCCAACCTGCCAAGATCCATCAAGTTTACCTTCACACCTTTACTATTCACAACCTCTCTATCCCTATCATCATCATAAACAACTACTTTCTTAACCGTACTCTGATGCATTCTCTTCTCTGCAGAAGCACAAACAACAACCGCATTCTCATTTTTTCGTGGCCTCCCCCTCTTTCGCTTCATTGCAGTGTTTAACAATTCAGGCGCTTCGGGGCTTAACAATTCAGGCGCTTTTTTGTCTAACAACTCGGGCGGTTCGGTGTCTAACAATTCAGATGCTCCAGGGTCTAACAATTCAGACGCTTGGGTGTTTAACAACTCATGGGCTTCTGTGTTTAACAATTCAGCAGGGGATTCAGGGTTTAACAATTCGACAACGGCGTCGGTGTTTAACAATTCATCACGGTTGTTGCTGTGCGTGTGATTTGGTTCATCCATGTTTTCTTCTCCAAGAAGGGAAAGCAAGTGCATAGATATATCCTTGCATGACTCAAATTGCCGACCACTAGGACTGGTTATCATAAAAGTGCATTTAAGAAACATAGAACTAGCGTACTCACAATTATGGCATATATATCAATATAAAAGAAGTATATCTAGGTTATAGGTCACATAATAAATGGAGGCGATTCTAAATCCATATAATCTAAGGACATTGATAGTTGATTATCTATGTTTTTTCCAAGAATGAAAACACGTACACAGATATATCCTTGCATGACTCAAATTGCCAACCAATGGGACCTATTATCATAATAGTACATTTAAGCAACATAAAACTATCGGACTCTCAATTATAACGTAAACATTGATATAAAAAGTATATCTATGTTATAGTTCACATGTAAATGGCAGCCTGCCATTCCACATTCATATAATGGACGAATATTGACAGCTGACGTTCTTAAAGAGAACATCCATGTTGACATGGGCATACCTGTAAACTTCTAATATATCAGATAAACAAATTACAGGATTAATTATAACTTCCATCTCCAGGTTTTCCCATTTGAAAAGTCGCCTTCACACAAATTAGCAATGAAATGCCACATAAGTATAAAACTATGGTTTCCTATGCTTTAATCTGTAAAGATATCATATATTCCTCTCATCTCATTACAGAACACAGATTTCAAATGTTGTTGAGTTGTCTTATGGGCCTTCAAACAGACAAACACCACAAATTCATGGCTACAATTTGAATCATGGCAAAGTATTTCTCTAACCTCCAACATTCTCCTATTATTTCACTGTTTATTACTTATAACTGAAGTCCCAATCCACCAATTATTATTTATACCCTCTTATGCTTTCATATCTTCTTTAGTAGAAAATAGAAATATTTCTCCTATTCTTAGGCAGAAGTTCATAAATTACAAGTACATATTGCACAATTAAACTATTAACATTTAGCAGCATGTCACACATATGACAGAAGAAAAATGATACTAAAGTGACTAAATTCTATTAAAAACAAAAGCATCATCCACTATCAGATAACAATAAAGTGACCTCAATGTATACCGCATAATAAACAAACAATACCAAAGCAATAGTTAATAGTATGAAGATGAGATAGAAGAAACCTTATGTAACGACGACAATATACCCAAACACGTCCTTCTTTCCTCTTAATACAAAGACTCAACCTCCAACCTTTGGGCAAAGCATCCCCAAAATCAGTCGCATCAACAACCCGTCTCTTCTTCCTCGTAGTCCCCCACTGACCATTCAAACCTCTCAAAAACCCTAACAACTCATCCGCAGTCGACAAACCCTCCGTCCTCCTCCTAATTTCCTCCCCATACGGATCCTCCAACCTTCCAAGATCCAGCAAATTCACCTTCACACCTCTACTATTCACAATCTCCCTATCTTTATCATCATCATAAACAACCGCTTTCTTAACCGTACTGTGACGCATCCTCTTCGCTTCAGGAGCACGAACCACAACCGCGTTCTCGTTTTTTCGCGGCCTCCCTCTTTTTCGCTTCATTGCAGTGTTTAATATTTCAGCAGGCGCTTCGGTGTTCGCCAATTGAGCAGGTGCTTCAGTGTTTAACAATTCAGGCCCTTGTTTGTCTAACAACTCGGGAGGTTCGGTATCTAACGATTCAGGCGGTCTGGGGTCTAACAAGTCAGACACTTGAGTGTTTAACAAGTCGGGAGTTTCGGTATTTGACGATTCAGGCGGCCCGGTGTCTAGCAAGTGAGACGCCTCAGTGTTTAACAAGTCGGGGACTTGGGGGTTTAACAATTGGGCAGGGGCTTCGGGGTTTATCAAACTGACCGAGGATTCGGGTTTTAAGGATTCAGGGGAGATTAACAAATCAGGGGGTGTAGGGTTTAAAGATTGAAGAGGGGAATTGGAATGGAGATGATTAGAATCTAAATTAAAGAGTTGGTTGAAGGCAGTAATAATGAGAGAGTTATCAGCGTGGTCATGGTCAGTAAGAACAAGGGGTGTATGGGAAGGACGGATACGGGGCATACGGCGGTGGATGGAAGGGGAAGGGGAAGGGGAAGAGTTGGAAGGAGGAGCAAGGCGGAGACGGGAGTAGGTTTGTTTACGGCTGCCGGCGGACTCATTGAAAACGGAGCGGTCGATTTTGGGGATAACGACGTCGTCACAGCGATGGAGATGGGAGGAGGAGGAGTTGGAGAGAGAATGGAGGTCGGATTGGGAGAGGAGGCGGAGATCGATGGTGGGGATGGAGTTTGGCCGGAGACAAGGGTCGGGATCAACGGCGCTGGTAGTGGTGGTGGTGGTGGCCATAATTATTGGAAGTGAAGAGAAGAAGAACAAGTCAAAAAGTAGTAATCTGATGATATGTAGTAGTATTGCAACTGATTTACTTTGGTTGGTTGGTTGGTTGGTTGGTTTGGGTTAACCCTTTACTTTTTGGTGGATTACAGCAAGCTAGGCCTGCCTGCCTGCCTGGTGGTCATATTTTCAATTTTCTTCTAAAACTTCCCAACTAAATATCTATTTTCATGCTAAATATCTAATCACCATCTATATATTTTGAATAATATTCGTATTCTATTCTTATTTGAAAAACTATACGATAAAGCCCCTTAAAATAAGAAGCATAAGAAGCTATCAGAGATTGACACTTGTCAATCTAACCTAACCACATTTAAACACAATAAATCATATCTCCCCTGTTCAAATCGTAACCCATTCTCATTTTAAAACATACAAATCTAGATCTGACCACAACAACCAACACCACCACCACCGTCACCGCCACCGAACCACCACCCGACACCACCACGTGAATGTTATCCGACGACGGAATCAATCATGGAGCTCGTTTGATAATCCACAAGAGTACATGGTTGTGAAGTGTGAATCAAGCAGAGATTTAGCAGCGAATTTTGCCGTTGATGCAGCTACGCAGACAGAGGAGCAAAGGAGGCGGCGGAGTTGTGATGGAGAGCGGAAGGTGGGTGTAGCAGAGGCGGTGGGGATGGAGGAGATTCCGTCTCAACCGCCTTCAAATTCAAGTTCTGAGGAAGTGACCGGAGGAAGATATTTTGATCAGATGGTGAGAGGGGGAGAGAGTGATCGGACGGTGGAGGATCGGTATGATGGTGGTGGGAGGATGAAGGCATCTCAGGTGTTGATGCAACTGATTACATGTGGAGCTCCATCTTCTAGGTTGAAGATGCAAACAGGGAAACTGTGAGATGATTGTATTCTCAAAAGGTGTATAGATGAAAACAAAAAAACTTAAGGTGCGTTTGTTTTTGTGTGTTTGAGTGCGTTTGTTTTTTTTTTTTTTTTTTTGTGAATGGGAGTGCGTTTGAATATTTTGGTAAGGTGCGTTTGTTTTTTTTGCTGGGTTTTGATGAGTGCGTCCAAAATTTTCAATGAGTGCTTCCAAACTTTCAATGAGTGCGTCTGAAATTTGATGAGTGCGTCTGAAATTTTGATGAGTGCGTTTGAAATTTTAATGAGTGCGTCTGAATTTTAATGAGTGCGTCTGTTTTAACCCAGGTATGGTTAGGGTTTTTAATCTGAATCCTTAATCTAATGGCTGTGATTGCTTCTTACGCTTCTTACGTTAAGGGGGCTTTATACGTTATCTCTCCCATTCTTATTTTATTACCTGTATTTATTATCGTCCTACATCTGCATGGTATCTGCTTTATACTTCGTAGATATATAATCACTAGATTATACCCCGGGAATGTCCCGGGGTTGAGAAATCTAATATGACATATTAATTTTACATGTGAAATATAATGATGCGCTTTACAGTTACATGCAGGAAAGCTTCGGGTAGCACCTAACCTAAAACAATTAAAAATGTATTTCCAATGTTAACGCCTAACCTTAAACAATGTATAACTCTAATATTAATATCTAACCTAAAACAATGCACAACTCCAATGCTAACGCATATTGAAAATAGAATTCATATTTACTGATTTGAACATAATTAGTGACTTGTCTATACAATGATTTACCTGAACACTTTGTGTTTTTTTTCATGTATGAACGAAACCACACAAAAAATAGTCGTTTTTTCTCTGTTTTTTATATAGTACTATGGTACTCGTTGGAAAGATAATAAAACGCTCGTTAATTTGGTGTAATTTTTTTCTTTAAAAAATCTCGTATATAAAAGATATTAACATTTAAAAATTATGGGAGGAAACATAAGAGAGAAAAATCCAAATATTTTTTTAAATTTATTTTTTCCTAAAATATCTCAATACCACATAGGATGACACATGACACACTTAAGGAGGAGAATGCCTCTTTGACTGTCATGTCATTAAAACTGCTTTGATTTATTATATGTATAGATTAATTAATCTATGGTTTGCATTAAGTAACGTCAATTTCAACTAGCTCGAATTATATCTTAAACTATTTGGAAATTTCTGAGATTAAGAGGGTGTTTGGAATTGAGTTTCAACACTGCCTATTGACTTATTGGCTTTTTGAAAAAGCCAATAAGTCAATAAGCTGTTTGTGTAACCTAAAAGCAATTTCTGTTTTGACTTTTGGCTTTTAGCTTTTAAGGGTGAAAAAGCTGTTTTTGAAAAGTTAGAAATCCTGGCTTTTAGCTTTTGGCTTTTGACTTTTGGAAAAAAAATTACAAATTTACCACTCATACAATCAATATTCGCAATAAGTTAAGCGAAACACTTAAAAAAATAACAATTTATAGACTTTTTGATGTTTCTCATCTCAAAAGCTAATCCAAACACTTTTTTTAAAACTCCTTTTCAAAAAGTCATAAGCCAATAAGCACTTTTTTGCATCTCCAAACTCAATCCCAAACACCCTCTAAATCTAGATCTTAACAATAAGTAGTTTATCTTTAAAAATTGACAATGTTTTTTTGTTACGTATTGATTCCTTATTTTACCTCCTTATAACTTATCTCCTTAATCAAGAAGGAGATAAGGAGAAAATAATGTTTGGGTAATGGGTTGAAAATGAGTTTTTGTGGGTTGAAAAGGAGATAAGTTATAAGTAAGGATTTGTGACTTTTGGGATTAAGGAGATAAGGAGGTGGAAAAGGAAATAAGGTGATAAGGAGAAGTTTAGCCAAACATGGCCTGACCAGATGGTTTATTTCCTAGGCTCACTCCTTGTATGATACCAGGCCTCCATGGATTTCTCCTCCTCAACCACCCTCTACAACCCATTTTAAACTACCACCTCCATCACTCTGCCTTTAAACCTTCAGCCAACAAAAAATGACGTCATTTCCCCTTCATCGCCTAAGTGTTTCTAGACAAACAATTCAGTGCTTTTCAAATCGATTTCATCTTCTACCCAATCACCGATTTTCTCTCTCTAAGATTTCCATTAAAGTGGTTTGTTCGTTCATACCTCAAAACAATTACAATGTTAAATTAAATGTAAAATATTATGAGAGTCAATGGTCTTTATTAGATTGATTAGGAGAGTCAATGGTCTTTACTAGGTTGACTAGGAGAGTTAATGGTCTTCATATGTTACCCATATTTCTCTTCATTAATCTCGCTTATTCATCCCTATAAGAAGTGGGACAATGTACAATGTTATTCAATTCAATACAATCAATACCACTAACTTACAAAAACAACACAAATGTAATCATTTTCTTCCTTTACATTGTTTGTGTCATTCTCCAATGATCTTTATATCCAAGATCCATGATTGATGACAATGCTTAGATAAACTACTCATATTGCTAAAGAAATTGGAATAGTTGAACCAAAAAGTTAATAGCGTTTGCTGTGGTCACCAGGTAACTTGATTACTTGATCACTTATACTTCCATCATCTACATTTAACTTTTTACATATTAGAATTCCATCTCATAGTAATACTTTTGCAACCTTTTGAATCAATAATCATCTTTAGGAGCGGACCTATATAATTAAAAATATTTTTTTAGTGTAATTTGTAGGGAAAAATTTCAATCGCACCCCTTAAAATTTCGGTTAAACCCTCAACCCCCCCCCCCCCCCCCCAAACCCCAAAAAATTATAATAATTCTTGGGTCCGCCGCTAATCATCTTCCATTTTTGTTGATGCATGATTCTTCATCGATTGCAACAATTATGATTGTTTACCCGCTTTTCTTCCATTAAAAGTGAGTTTTTTGATAGGTTTTGATTGCAAGAAACTTTTCACCCGATTTATATTTACAGATGGAGGTTAAATTAGAGTAAACTACATTCGAATGACTGGTGATCTACCGTCTATTTTCAAAGTTGTCAAGCTTTTATGGGCTTAGGAATTGAGCAAGTGAAGGTGTATGGTCATAATTCCTTTGTGAGTTTAACTTGATCACACACACACATTTGATTAGGGCGGACAGGGTGGTCCGTGATGGCCACCCCGTGATCGCGTGATGGCCGCGAAACACCGGCCCTTCCAATTTATCACTGCCGCAATCAACTAAATTCGTGATATATATCACGGAGCCAAATGAATTGGTGGTGGTCCCTCTCATTGAAAAAGCAGCCAACGACAAAAAAAACGTGGAGAATAAGGACAAAAAATTGGAGAATCTCCATGCTTTTTATTTATAAAAAAAATAGTGGTGGGTGTGTTGAAATGAGGTGTAACAAGGTGATTGGGTGTGATGGTTTTAGTGATAATTGTGAATACGGCCACATGGGTTTAGTGATGAAATATGATCGAATGTTATAAAATGAGGTGACACAAAATGATTGGGTGTGAAAGTGTGATTGGTGTGATAAACAAGTGACCACCCCATGTGCCCTTACACAAACTTGATGAAATTTTGGTGAAATTTGATCCTACAACATCCATGATAGTAGCATTATTTTTTGTAGATTGTTTTGAACTTCTATGTTTATCCTTTGATGTTCATGCAACCTTATATACTATACTTCCATCAATTATAGGCCCATTCAATAGAAACAAAAACAACCCAATAACCTAAAATACCGTTTGATGAAAACAAATGGAGAAGGTAAGGCTATATGGTGTGCCCCGGGGAGGTGATGTGTCCTCGGTGCCGAGCGGGAACACCGCCCCCCCCCCCCCCCCCCCCCCGGTTTGATTTTCGGGGAATTCGGGGAAATACCACCGCTCCCACCGATGAATGTGATTGGTTTAATTTTTTTTTTAATCAAACTTTATATAATAAAAAAAATGAAGGGGGTTTGGGGGAATACCATTTCCAAACTTAGGGGAGTAAAAGGGGAGAATGATGTGGCGCTGACGTGGCACTTCGGGGAAAAGGGGGACACACCATATAGCCTAAAGGCGAGTCTCGTGGGCCATTAACATCAAGTCAAAGAGTTACATCTTAATCAGCTTTTAGTGAAGCATTTGGGAGGAAAGCTTAACACTTTTAAGGTCCCTTTGGACTATTATTATTATTGATTTACCCAAAGTATGATGATGATGTGGTCAATGGTAAGAAGATGTAAGACTATTGGGTGTGGATTCGGGGAAAGCATTCGGGGAGCTGACATGCCACTTTCCCTCAAGGGGAACACCGCCCCCCCCCCCCCCCCCCCCCCACACACACACACTGATTTTCGGTGAGTTGGGGGAATTTTCCCCTTTCTCCCCTTGCATCCGGATTGGCTCTTTTTTTTTTTAATCAAAGTTTATATAATAAAAAAAAATAAAGGGGGATTGGGGGAATTAGGGGAATACCATTTCCAAATTTTGGGGGAGAAAATGGGGAAAATGATGTGGCGCTGATGTGACACTTGGGGGAGTTGGGGGAATTATGCACCACACCAAATAGTCTAATGCCCAAAGTCCAACTCACTCCAAAGGACATGCAAATTCAAAACCTTTTTTTTAAGAAAGAACACAATTCAAGAACTATGAATCAAAAGAATATTGTCAAGAACAACAATATCTGCTTACATCAATGCCTCCTATATACCAACATCACCTTATTCTTATAACCATTTAATTCATCAAATCATATTGCGTATGCTTTTACTAGACAAAAGAAAATAAGCTAGCTTCAAGTATAAGAATCCTGCACCTTTACGTTTTGTGTAATTACACCCGGCCACATCGGCAAAAGGCCTTTGATGTCACCAATAACTTTAAGTTCCCCAAGGCTTTCTTTTTCTGCCCAAAAGTTCTTTCAGTTTGGTGATTGATGAAATGCTCAAACATGGAGAAAAATGAATATTGAATAGTATTATCATAAGGAATTTGCTTGGCTTCGTATCAACGGTTTTTGGCACACAAGGAGTTTTTCGTCATCATTATTCTCAATTTCCACTACCCGCGCTTCCCATTTTAATCTAGATGCCATGGCTCTTGCTGATTCGATGAGAGAAGTTGTGTCACGTAGTATCACCCAACCCTGTGTTTGATTAAACATAAAAATGATCATCTCCTTCTAATTTATTATATCAAATAATCACTTGGAAATACACACAACTAAACACACATAAACCGTGTACCCATGCATCCATACCATCCTTTGCAATAACTAGCTACTTCATAAAAAGCACCTTGCTTGTAAAATCTATTAAAATTTAGGTGCATAACATATTTAGAATATTAGATACATACCTCTGGACGGAGTAACCGATCAGTTTCATATAAAAGATCAAGCATGCTGCAACGAGACTGTTTCACGGTTTGAAGGGACAGAAGTCCATCAGCATGCACCATATCATAAGTTCTAGGGTAAGTTGGAAATGCTTCACACCTAACAAAAACATTCACAGGAAATGAAAATAAGTAACTATTATGCAATGCAGTACTTTTGTGCATACGATTTCATCATCAAAATAAATAAAAAAAGTATAACATACCAATCATGTAACACGCCAACAAATCCCCTGTCTAGGATAAGTGGAAGGTGGTTGACCCCACTGGTGGGAACCACATTCATCACCCAAACAGATTTTCCGGCATCCAATAATGCAGAATTGAAACCACCAAAATGTGCATTCATGTCTAACACATTTCTTACCATATAATTTGGTGGAATAGGGTCCTCATCACCAGGTCTCTTTGGGTGATCTGAAAATATTAGTGGGGATAGTAGAGACCAGTAATCTCTAACTGTTGACTTCCAGTTAATATTGTCTTGTGTAAAATCATCTGGAAGTACACCTGATAAAACCATATAGAATTATGTGTAATCATTTCTCTACTCACCATTAGGGAAGACGGTACTAACTCTATAGCAACTGTACAATTTTTCAAAACTTTTGTTCTTAGCACAGCTCTAAATTACGCAAAACAGATAGCAGCTTGCAGCTTTTTTAACAACTGTAGCCAAAAATGACTTGTCATGTTTTTTGCTGATTTCTCAAACATTGTTTGATGTGGCATCTTATTAATCATTTTAGTGTATACAACATATTATTTTATTAAGATCAGTTTTTAAAGCATGTAAATAAATACATTAAAAAAATTAACATATGTATCTTTTTGGGCATGAGGAATCTGAGGTGGTGGGTGGTATGGATGTCACCTCAGCAATTTAAAGGTAAGTTCAGCAAAATGGGTTTGGTGGACTCAAATCGGTAATAAATAAACTGTAAGTTGGTTTTATTTTGCTCTTAATGTAAACTTGATTTCAAAACCGAAAAAAAAATTTGTTGTTTTGACCTTACTATTATAAGCATCCAATATATAATTGTATAATAAAAAGATATTAGGGTGGGTATCACTAATAGTTACCAACTTCCCCTATTTTCCACCCCGGTCACTCAAACAATTTTTCTAAGAAGTTTAACCACTCAAATTCAAATGATATCAAATTGTATCACAGATTTGACCTATATGTTGATGTGCCATGCCAGTTTTGTAATGTAGCAGATATGGTGCCAATTGCATTGATGACATGCCTCGTCATCAATTTTTCCAATTTGGATGACATGTGGTCCATGTCAACTATTTTACATCATTGGCATGTTGCGTTAGCATATTTAACCGCTCCTTGCAAATTGTAGGTCATAAATAAAAACACGCGCACACAAGACTGAAACAAATTGAAGCTTGAGTGGTTAAACGTCCAAAGAAAAAGTTTTTAGTGACCTAGGTGGAAAGGTGAAACTTGATTACTATTCAGTGACTTTTGTCCATAATTTTAATATAAACTTACAAATATAATACTAAAATTTACCATGAACCGCAAGTTCCTTGGAGCTCAAGGTAGCTCTAGAAGGCCAGCTGGGCCTTTCCTCAATAGAAATCCATCTCCGGCTACGGGTCCCAGCTATGCATGCCTCAAGTGGATGGTAATAAGGAGATTCAATATCACGTCCCTCTTTGCAAATTAAAGGACCTGACCCGTGTTTCCTATTAATTACAGTAGTTCAAGGACAAGATTAAGATAACTCACAAGTTGACGGTTTATAATTTGTAGATTAATTAAGCAAATGTTACACAGATATAATTAACATGGATATATCTAGACATGGTGGAAGCAGCCTCTCTATTCCCATGGGTTAGAGGTAAGGTTGTCTACATCTTACCCTCCTCAAACCCTACCTTAGCTTTTGCTATTGGTGGGATTAACTGAGTATGATGATGATGATGATGATGATGATATCTAGACATGGCACTTAAACTTTGAAATCAACCAGAAGTTCGTACAATAAAGGTGTCAAATGGGTTGATTTGGTTTGTGGTCTATCTCAAACAGGTCAAGCAGGTTGAAAGTTGTCGGAAGTTTGTACAATAAAGGTGTCAAATGGGTTAGCTTTATTGTTTCATACTTCCATTCAAAGAGTTAGATTATTGCTGTAATTATACTGTTTATGTAATCATAATTAATGCATTAATAGTTTATAAAAAAAAAATACAAAATGGACAAAGTGTGTTTGAGGGTCAAACGAACCTAGTCTGGACCGTTTCGACCATTCTAAAAATGAACTGTTTCAACCCAAACGGCCAAACCCATTTTGACCCATCACCCCTCCCATTGTCCATCTTGTCACATGTAATAAATCTATAAAAACGAACAGTGTAACGCAATCTAAAATTTCAAATAGAGATAGATATACCTAGAAGCATAACAATTTTTCTTGCTAGGTTTTTTCCACACCACTGTTTTATCTTGTTGAGATAATAGATCCCAACACAAATCTTTAGCAAAATTACGAACAAACTCCCATTTTTTCAAATTTTCCTTATCGCGAACAGAAGCTGGTGTGTTAGCAAACGGTGAGGTCCAGACAAAGTATCCACCAGGCCTCAAAATCCGGTCAACCTCTATCAAATACAAGCCATCTGAAGAAAAACATAACAAAAATAAAGATTAAATTTAAACACAATCTTCATGACATCAACAAACATATGCACATATGACAAAGGGCAAACTGCATTAAACAAAAACAAGCTTAACAAATTTTCCCGTGTTAGCAACCAACTTCAAATGAGTTGGCAAATAGAAACCAACCTACAATCTATTATCGATTTTAGCAACCAGACTTATTTGAACTAATTCATTTGTAAATGGTTGATGTTGCGGGGGTTGATGCCATGCAAGTCACCACATCAGATGACACGCAGCTTGTTGCGCGTCTGCTGCCCATCCTAATGTAAATTGCCCTTTTATTAATGAAAAGTTTATATTTTTATAAAAATATAAAAAGAAATTATAAAAGATTTGCAAAAAAATGATTTGCTAAAATCAGTAACAAAATGTAACTTGGTTGCTAAATTAGGTAATAAACTGCAAGCTCGCTTCTATTGTACACCAAATCTGAGATTGGTAGCCAAAATAATCAGGAAAAGGAGAAAGATCCTTTCTATTGTGTATGTTTGCCTCAACAAGACCAGAAATATACCTTTTTTACCCCATTCAACACCATCCCATGCACTATGTATCATGTCAAATGAAAGTGATGGAAACGGAAACTGTTTTGAAGCAAAAGAACCAACAATTGCTGGGAGACCACGTTCAAGTGCTATTTCAACTTGACTACCCGAAGATTCATAATTTGCAATACACATTGTCAATAGTTGTTTTGGAAATAAATGTGCTCCTAGGCTACCATAACCACAACCTATATCCAATACAGTTCTCACCTGAAAATATATTGTATGGAAACGGTCATAAAATTATGCATTCTCATCATAACGACATGAATAGTGGGTTGAGATTGACTTGTACAGTATTACTTACCCCAGCTTGTACAAGATATGATTCATTTCTCAAACCGATCATTTCGGCGATTTGATGAGAGTAATCTTCAATATTGTCATCTACCATAGAAGATGCAAAACTAAATGATATTTGGTCTTCATCTAACATCATCATCCTGTAAGATTCACATAGCAGAAAAGTGAGACAATGGACAAAGTTTAAACATAATAATTTATCCTCATATCTATTTTAGTTAGTGGGTGTCTGGATATACCATAGATTATGAAATTTTAATGATAAAAATCAGATAATCAGAATCAATTGTGTAACAAAAAGTTACCACAAAAGTAATGCATAAAATTAACCAAACGGACATTTTTTGTTGTAAAAAGAAACATTAAATGAAGGGCTGATAAGGTAACACTGTTTTACCCTTTGACAGTAATTTTACTTGCAACGATTATGAAACTAATTACCAGAAACTGATTATGTAGACCATAAAACATTAAATCCTATTAGTACGACCGGACAGTAAAATCAGAAATTTAGTTATAAAAACACAAATCCACACACCACCTCAAATTTAATTACCAGCTTTACTAACCTCTTTGTCAAGCTTCCAGATGAAAGCACCTCCTGTGC
This sequence comes from Ambrosia artemisiifolia, assembly GCA_032199755.1. Classification (NCBI taxonomy): domain Eukaryota; kingdom Viridiplantae; phylum Streptophyta; class Magnoliopsida; order Asterales; family Asteraceae; genus Ambrosia; species Ambrosia artemisiifolia. Next base: position 662,629 of record CM063512.1, read on the forward strand.
ACTAATTTTAACATTATCAATCCAGATTACATCTCTTCCGGTAGGCCATCTATGAGGAATTTTATATTTAGGTGGAGCAAGAACTAAACAATTCTGTTTTGACATGGGCCCACATCGACGGTCAAACTCTTTCCCTTCGGTCAAACCCATCTCAAGATTCTCAGTAACATTAAAACAAGGTACGAAATTTTCAAATTCTAGAGAACAAAACTCAGAATCTTTAAACCTGGTGGCACCAAGTGACAGCTCACCAATGTCCCATAAATCTGACACAAGCTGTTCCTGCAGCCGTCTATAGCCACGAATCACAGGACTTGTAGAAGCCGGGGTAAGTGAAATTGTCCAGAAAAAGGACATGGTAAGACCAAGGATCACAATCACAACTAAACATAACTTAAGAACAAGTAGAGTCAGCATATGTTTGTTTCTTGAATTTGAAGGGGTAAATGGATCAGAAAGTAGAAATCCATTTTCAATGGAATCTTGTTTGGATGATGAATTATCTGAAAACAGGAATTGGAATGGATTTCTTAATACATGATGATTAGATGATGTTTTTGAAATCTTATCGAAATCTTCTTTCTCACTTTTAGTCTTCATTTGAGAGTCTTCCAAATAATCCTGTATATCTCCTGAAAGCCTTCCCCCACCGGAAACACCTCGATGGAGAGGCCGGGACATTTTCCTGTATTCAAGGCAACAAAATCATATTACAAAATCATCCAAAAAAATAAAAATAAAAATAATAGTAACAATTTTCATAACAAAAAAATAACACAGTCCCTACAAACAATATAGTACAAGATCTACTCATATAACTACCCCACCGTCACCAGATCCAATCAACATAAAGCAGTTTCATACATATTTTCAAACAAGATCCTACACTCCAAGCATAAGTAATATATGAAAACAGAACAGAACAGAACAGAACAGAACAGAACAGAAATACATAAATTAAATCTGGAAAAACAACCAAATGCATAATGGATGAAAATAACAGGCAGGCTGTATACCTGAAGTAGATACAAGGTGGTTAACTGTTGAGCAGAAATCAATAAATCATAAGTTGACAGAATTTGTATCAGACAAGAACACAAAGAGGGACAGTGGTGAGGGGCATGTGGAAATAGATCAAACAGAAGACACCAGTCACACTTTGAGTGTCTGTCTATAATAATAATAATAAGATGATGAGAGATAGTGACCAAGAGAGAGAGGTATACGTATATATAATCATAGTAGTTTATAACAGGAGGCACATTACATTAGAGTAGATGCGTGATGTATTAATGTCAACTTAAACGCGTTAAGTAAACTAGATGCTGCTAATGAATAAATAATAGAGAGTCAAATGAAAGAATTGTTTAGTTTAATGAATGGATGATGGAATAGTTACAGAGAGAATTGAATTGAATTGATTTGAGTTTCCTAAAAGACATACATAGTGTGATAGTAAATGTATAATAGAAATAGAATATTGAATTGACTTTGGGAGGGATGTGGAAAACGAGATTTACCTCCAACCACAACCACCACCACCGTCAGGATGTAGATCTGCCGCCGGAATTGCCGGTCAACATTTATAAATTTATTATATTATTATATATACATATACATAGTCCAACTCCAGTTGAGAGAAGAGAGAGAAAGTATACAGATTTCACACTTTACACCGACGTCAGATTATGAGATGAGGAGTCATAAACCCTAGAAAATGTCGATCACAGTAAATTCCAAAACTTTAATCTTCTGAAACCTCAAAAGTAATACAACCTTCAAAACCCTTTCTTCAGGTTATACCCTTTTTACTCATCTCATTTTATGTCCAAAAAAAGCCTTATTAACTTAAAAACCGGTTTTCACCTGGCTGTTACTCCAGCAAGGAAACTCGTGTGGAGGCAGTACGATTTTCGGAGGAATGTCGTAACCAAGTCTGATACACCAGCGCGGGCCCGATTAAGACAACATAATATGAGGCAAACCTTGACTAGGGTTGCCGATTAGACAGTGTGACATTAAGTCATTATATGAAAGTCACCGTTCAACAAAAAAAAAACCCTTAAAAACTGGCATTATAGTTGGGCGAGATAACGCTTATGGTTCATTTGGTTTTGGGTTTAATTTCTATAAAGAGTTTTTTCTCAGATTTATTGCGTTTCCTTCTCAATTGGTATATAAACATTATTGCTTATGATTGGGTGGTTCCACTAGTAATATGAGTGGTCCGCCAGGTCTTTTGCTGTTCAAAATAAAATCTTAAAACATTTAAATATTATTATCTTTTTTAATAGAGTTAAATGCCAAAATGGCCCATGTGGTTTGGCTCAAATTGCCAGTTTGGTCACTTTTTTGAATTTTTTGCCAAAACCACCCCTCACAGATCGAAAATTGCCAAAATGGTCCATATTTAACTGAGTTTTTAACTAAGTATGCAAAGTCAGTTAAAGCTGAGGGGTAATTTCGTCCTTTCACCTGTACTTCATCTTCTCCATATAACAACCCCCAAACCTGCAATTTTGTCCCCAAACAACACCCTACACCTACACAGCTTCTATCACACGCACACCTCTCCCATATCATTTGCCCCTTTTATATTATCTCACAATACATATCACACATACAACAATAACCCACACACAAACACACACTCTTAAATCTTAATCAGAGAAACCAAAGAGACAAAGTGAGGAAGAGAGAGAGAGAGAGAGAGAGCTAGCTAGAGAGAGAACCGAGTAAAGAGAAAGAGAGAAGGACCGGGGGGAGAAGATAAGAAGCAGAGAGAGGAGGTACGACGGTGGGGGTGACGGTGGGGGTGTACGGCGGTGGGGGTGACGGTGCAGACGACGGTGGGGGTGACGGTGCAGACGACGAGGAGGTTAGAGTTCCGGCGAGTGGTTAACGATTATGGGGATGACAGTGCACGATTTACTCTGTAGTGGGTCAGGGTTCCGATTGAGATTCTAATTGTGCTAATGATGATAGTAGTATCAGATCTGGTAAATCAGTATGATTAATGGTTGTAGTTGTTGATTGTGAATCCATGGTAGTCTAGCTTGGTCTCTGTTCCCTATCTCTCTTAAAAAAACCAAGTAGAAATCTATGATATTTTTTTACTTTCATTGTCAACATAATTAACGTAGATTTATGTTTGATTTCCACTAAATTTTGCTCATATAGAATTTTATGTTCCTCAGTTTGTTGATAATTATATATGTGAACAAAACCAAGTAGAAATCTATGATGATTATATATATGTCACTAACGTATCGAAGACTTAACTGTTAGTAGGTGGTGGTGGTGGTGGAGGGTGGTGGATGGTGAAGAAGGGTGATGGTGGTGGTGGTTTAGAGAGAGAAAAGGGTGGGGTTAGGTCTGCCAAAGGAAGGAGAAGGGGGTTATTAACTTTTAAAAAAATAATAGAGTGAAAGGACGAAATTACCCCTCAGCTTTAACTGACTTTGCATACTCAGTTAAATATGGACCATTTTGGCAATTTTCGATCTGTGAGGGGTGGTTTTGGCAAAAAATTCAAAAAAGTGACCAAACTGGCAATTTGGGCCAAACCACAGGAGCCATTTTGGCATTTAACTCTTTTTAATAAGACAACAATTTTTATTTAACTTTAGGACGTCTTGCAAAAGTTTTTATTCGTTTAATATAAATATTTTGTCCATAGTAGTGCGTAAATTACTTTTTTTGTTATTTACTTTTTTTGTGCGTCTTTTGACATGCCACTACATTTAATCTGTATTTAGTGACATAAATTTTAATTATCTATACTACTATAATACCTTTTTTAAGTTATCATGATTTAAATAATACTCAAGAAATAGATACACCACATATTGCTTGCATTATCTTTTAGTGCTACATTTTTAAGTTATCTATCTATAACTATATTACAATTCATTTGAGATAAACATTTTAAGATATCCAAAAGTTAATTTTCGAATTTAATGCATAAGATAAAACTCTAAAATGATGATAAATTCGTCTTTCAAACAATACATAATTATAGTTTTCCCTCTTTTTTTTAAACCCTACAGTTTTTAAATCATCATAACTTTTTCATACATTAGTAGTTTTTGGAGAAAAAAAAATCACACCACATAAACTATCATTTTTTATTTGATTTGAGTATAGTATTTTTATATTTTTTCTAATTTAAAAATTATGTGATTAACCAAATGGAAAACTGACAAAACCAAACTAAAATCAATCAAAAAATCGAATTAAAACTAACTATGCACACTCCTGATAGTATCTTTGTTCGCTGTCTATCACGTGGGTTTCCTTTAATAACATATATAATGTATTTATTATATCTAACTGAGAATACAAGTTTATTAAAACACAGTTTCTTATATATAACACCACTAGATTTATATCTCGGGAGCGTCTCGGGTTGAGAAATCTAATATGACATATCAATTTTACATACAAAATAGACTGATGCGCTTTACAGTTACATTTTTTTTAAAGATAAACTTCATTCAAAACAAGCAAAACTCACTCTCCAAGACGGAGAATGAGCCGCACCAACCAAGATTACATGCAAGAAAGCTTCGAGTAGCATATAACCTAAAACAATTAACAATGTATCTCCAATGTTAACGTCTCACCTTAAACAATGTATAACTCTAATATTAAAACCTAACCTAAAACGATGTACAACTCCAATGCTAACACTTATTATAAATAGAATTCATATTTACCGGTTTGAACATAATTAATGACTTGCCTACACATGATTAATGAATTACCTAAACACTTTGTGCTTTTTTTTTCCTGTATGAACAAAACCGCACAAAAAATAGTCGTTTTTTTCTCCGTTTTTTTATAGCACTGTGGTACTCGTTGGAAAAATAATAAAACGCTCGTTAATTTTGTCGCATTTTTTTCTCCGTTTTTTATATAGCACTATGGTACTCGTTGGAAAGATAATAAAACGCTCGTTAATTTGGTGTAATTTGTTTCTTTAAAAAATCTCGTATATAAAAGATATTAACGTTTAAAAATTATGGGAGGAAATGAGAAAAATAAATCTAATTTTTTTTTTCTAAAATATCTTAATATCACATGGCATATTACATGGCACTCTCAAATGGGAAATGACTATATGAGTGTCATGTAGGATTTAGCCCTTTAAAATATATATAGATGTGTAGTGGGCATTATAAAGGCATGAATGAGTGTGCTAACGCCCCCAACACCGTTCTCATGGGCATTATATGGCCATGAAGAGAGGGGCATATCTAGTATAATATCCAAAGAGGAGAAAAAAATATAGAAAGTAATAATTAAAAAGACATTAATCATTACACATCTTTTAAAGTGGCAGTATGATGCTGATGTGGCGGAAAATGCTCATTTAAGAACATTAGCCATTACAGATGTTCTAAGTATAGTTGGAGGAAAAAGTTACATTCGTTATATGTTTAAAGGCCAAACGGCTAAAAATTAATTAAATGCGTTTGGTTAAAATCAAATACTCACATTTTGAGATTTCATAACTCATTGGTCTTGATTACAAACGGTTTAACCTTTCAGCTAATAGAAAGGCAATTCATTCAATATGGTTACCGGTAGTTTTGATTTTGGTCAATTCATATTTCGATTAGAATTTGGGCTAAAACAAAACAAAATGGTTAATTTATAAGTGGGGAAATCATATATTTTTTGTTTATTAAAAATCAAATTGGTTACACGAATAAACAATTTGGTAATATCATATTAAAATTTTCATCTCAAGTTTTAGAAAATTACACTTCCCGTCCTCAGTGTTTACACAATCATACTATGTTTAGACCTTGGTACTAGCTTTATAATTGTTTTTTTTTTTTATATTTTTGTGAATGACCATTATACCGCATTGTAATGAAAAACAATTACAAAAACAAATGTAAATCACATGGACCGTCCATGAGGAACATCACTTGAGATGGCTATGTACCGATCGATACTCTTCTCGTTTTGGGAGAAACATCACTGATCTCACGAGAAACATCACGTAAGATGGTTACTTGAAGATCATTGTTGAGGGACATAAAGTAAATAAGTGGGTCGATGAATGAGAGAAGACAAATGAAAACGAGTGGGGGCTTAGGTAGATTTTTTTCCTTAAAAATAACATGTTGATGATTTCATAAAAACTTTACATAACTTATAGTGTTGACTAATGTCAATAATCATGCTTGTTACTACTTACGATTGAGTGAATAGTATGGACCATAAACGTACAGTTACTGTAATCATTTTAAAAAACATACCTCTTATGAGTGTAATATGGTACATAAAGATTGCATTTTAGTGATGGGCTACTCACAAGTTATTGAAGGCATTTATACACGTATAGATATGGCAAAGCCTAAAAAATCTATAACAGAATCACTATCTCAATTATAAATAATCTATAACAAGAATCACTAATTTTATAATTGGTTTGATGTTATTAATTACCCATAATTATGGATGAAAGGTTTGCCAGAAGTTATATACTTTTTAATTAGTAATAGTTATAAAACTCACTATATAAATGCCAGAAATATTATATTATACTAGTGATGAGATGAATTAATTATTTTTATAAAATAGAAAACTTAATGATAAAGATGGAGTGGTCACATGTCTCACGTTCCAAAATATGAATACGAAAATGCGAAACCAGGCAACTTGGAGGCGCGTTACTGTTTCTGTCGGTGTCATAAATTAACCCTATCCCTTCATTTTTATGTTTGGCTACTACTCTTTAGCTGATGGGTGTGGTACGGAGTAGCATAAGCATTGAAGACAGGTCTAGGGTGTGGTGACACCCCAAGCTACAGCACCACGGACCCACTTTCTTCTCCAGAACACCAATAACCACCTTCTTCTTCGGCCCGACAATGAGATACCGTCAATGACGATGCTGTCCCTGGGGGCGGTGTTGCCGGGCCTCCTTTCCTCTCGCCGCCCCAATGTCGTCCCCCACACCCGGTAGCCTTATATTTTAATTCATCTCTATCTATATCCGTATCTATTAATATTCAATTTTACATGACATTCAAAGAGGTCATCATCTCTTAAATGTGTCACGTGACACTAGGCATTAAAAAAAAATAATAAAAAAAACCTCATCATGCCATATAAAATTTTATCCCCATCCCAAAACCTAAAATCTCGTTATCTCCTCACCCCCTCTCTCTCTTTCTTCACAAACCCTAGAACAACATCGCCGCCACCAATCAATTAATTGAGTTGTTCCGGCCATGATTTCGCCTCTTCACCCAACGACTCAACCTCTAATGGAATTAAACACAAAATTCACTAGATCTGTAAGACTGTAACGATTGGACAGTAAATAGTGTGTTAACAATTGTAGAAGGATGGGGGTTGGGTCCAATTAGCAAAGCCATTGGAGTTAAGGTATTCCTCCCCTTGAGGTCAATGGCTCGAGCCCGGCCAAAGCAGATTTGGTATAATTTAAGTCGTTAAAAAAACCACCACTCGTAGATAGCCCTTTTTCGTACACCCACCAACACTTGTAAGCATTTCATCGAACACCACACGTGCACCGTCATTCCGTCAACACTATCACAACAACAATACATATAAACCATGGTATTCAACACGTGTACACCCAAACATCACAACAATCCAATCAACCAATTTCCCTGAATTCAACCTCCCAACACCAGCAAAGGCCTTGAGGACAAATGGGTATGTGAATTTATAGGCAGGCATAACATCATTCCTAACATGGGTTTGTGAATAATAATGAAAATGTTGTAAAGGAAAGTACCACACATATGGGTTTTATCATTTAAGGCGGATAAGAAGAATGAAGCATAGTCGATGGTATTGAGGTCGTATGATGTTTGTATGAATTTGGTGAGGAATATACGGTGGTAGTTGTGGCGGAGGGGTGATGTTGGGTGGGTGTAATTATAAAACGTTTTTTGATTTGGTGTAATTTAAAAAAAAAAATCCCGTATATAAAATTTATAAACGTTTTAAAATTGTAGGGAAAACATAAGAGGGAGGATGATCTCACTTAGCGTCATGTTAGCTTTATTGCTTTCTTTTATTAATATATATAGATTTAATAATATTTTAAAGCCAAAGGTATTTTGGACATTTCCTCTCAATTCTAACGTTTGACTGATGAGAGTTACCGACATGACTCACACTACAGGAAAGTTAAATCACATGGAATCAGGTGGTAGTTTTTAGTGATTAGTGGCTCAACCCGTGTTTTCCAGACAACCACAGAGACTTAAGTTGCACTTTACTAAAAAAAATACGTGAAACAATGAGAATACATTTAGGCAATGTAACATTACAACATAGCACATGTGTTTGTTAGGTTGCTAGAGTTAATTGAACAATTCGATCTATATGAGAATGAGACATCATTTAAAAGCATCCGTCGTAAAGGAAACGTTTAAGTACAGTTTGCATGTGGATTTCTTATGTCTGTATGCGTCAATCAACCTTGGAATTTAATGATAACTGATAAGTCGAGTCACATTATGCATATGCAAGAAGCATTTAAGATACAACACCAAAAAGGATTTCTGACAGAACACCCAATTTGTGATATATGAGGGACCTATGAGTTTGTCATTTTTGTAAAAAATAAATAAAAAAATTGCAAGAAACAAGAGTCTTAAAAAACATTTCACATGTTAGCTATTGAAGAATGTTATCAACAACATTTGGCTTTTGTAATCCGTATGTAAAACATCAATAAAAAATGTTTAAGGTACAAAGCATATAAACTTCAACATTGAAACTAGGGATGAGCATGTTTCTATTTGGCTAAGATCAAAATGTATTACCGATGTTTCGGAAATTTATAATCGGCTCTTTATAATCAATCGGTTTGGACTATGAACAGTTCAATTAATTCGGTTATAGGAAAAAGATGATCAGGTCACTTCATTTAATCATTGTACTGGACTTCGGTAGATTCGAACTAAATGCAATTATAAATGTTATATCAATTTATTTTTTTCCTAAGGGTAGAGGGGGCACTCCATCAAGATATCATCTACTCAAGCTCCCTTAAATCCTGCACTGGAACTAAAACGCTATATTTACCCTAAACTACCCTAACACCATAAAATCACTGACAACACTATCTTTTGTTTTTTAATTAGAAAAATTAAACTACTAAAAATAACTAAATTATATCATTAAAAAACAATCCATAGTTCAAACTAAAAAATAAACAAAATACAAAAACTTATTAAAAACTTCATTCATCTAGCTTATCCGTTGGCCCCATATGTATCTGCCATTTCACGTTTACATTCTATATCAATTTCCCTCATCCGACCACAGAGATGATCATGGGGTCGAGTAAACGTCTCAAAGTCCCAGTCAAATAGGCTATTATATGTTTGAAAAAAATTATTGTTTATTTTGCAAGGGGCAGCGCCCGGCGGGGGTTCCGCTTTTTGAAGGGGCAACACCTCATATGAGGTGGGATGGGGCGGTGTGGTGGGCGTTGAGGGGCTTGCCCACTCCTCTCCATCGGATGTGTTACGGAGAGTATGTAATAAAAGACACAATGAGTCACACAATGTCAGAAAGCAACTACGTAGTGCATCACGGAGAACCCTTAGGTAACACCCACAACAAAGGGAATAACATCAATCGTCCCCTCAGTGAAAGCGCATCGGCACCAACCTCCCCTACATATCGACGTAAATATACCCCTTTTGAGAATGACGATGCCCTAGAACATTCAAAAGGTTTTTTTTATATACCTACCACATACTTTCAGTGTATGTGGTGGTGGCGGCGGAGGCAATAGTGGGCAACAACAGTGGTGGTGGGTGGTGGTAGCGGCGGCGGTGGCAATGGTGGGCGACGACGACGGTGGTGGGTGCTTGCGGCAACGGGTGGCGGCGGTAGGTGGTGACAATGGTTGTGGGTAGTGGGTTGTAGTGGTGTTAATGGAGGGTGAAGAGGGAATGTAATGAAAAAATCGGGGGGTGAATGAAATGCCTTATGTAATGGGGGATTTTATTCCATTGACCAACCAAAAATTCTATTTTTCATTCCCTCGCAATGATTTATTTCATTCCGCCTCTCATTCTTGCTTACCAAATGCTACCTTAGCGAAGTTAGTAATTATGTCCTCTAAAAAAGTTAATTTGATAGTTTAACCTATTATTGATCGATTTGTTGCTTATATAAAAATCGGTAGTCAACTTTAAATGTCTGAACGTATTATGGAGTATAATTTTATATCATGTATATATATATATTCCAAGTGGAAACTAAATAATAATCGCCGATTGCATCTTTCAAAGACAAAATTTGACTTGTGACAACGTTATCTACTCGGTTTCATACTCGTTTTAATGAAACTTCCCGTTCCCCATATTATTATTTTTTTTTAGTTTAGTTTACCTACTCTTTTGTCAGCTCCTGTGACTAGTTTATTTTTTAAGGCACCCTCATTAAACCTCACAACAGCTAGCAAGACATTAGGAAAACACATCACATACATTGATACAATACTAGGAAGAACAAAAACCACAACATTACGTAAATTTAAATTCCTTCCTGTGAGACTCCGCTAAACACATCGAATTCGCCCGATTCTTGAACCATAAGTATTCAATGACCTTAATTTCCTCAACAACATACCTAACCGAGGTCTTCTTAGTTCTTTCTAGCCTTCCATATAGCCCAACTAGTTTGTTTAGTATTGGATTATTTATTGCCTTGAAAAAGGCTTTAATATAACTTCTGGTACATCAATTCTTATAGGAGTGGTCGAACTACTAAATGTAACAATTTATCAAGGAGTATTGGATTTAAATAATCTCAACTATTAGCTATTGGTCGTCACCAGTCTCAACTAGTGAAATATGTGCTGACGCTCCCACCTTTTAACATATTGACTACCAACGGACTATGACAAAAAATAAATATGTCCCATTTAGAAAATTAGTTAGTATTATGTTAGTCATAGTCCGTTTGTAACCAATATATTAAAAGTTGGGACCACTAGCATACATTTCCTTAGATGGGACTGATGGCGGCCAATTGCAAATAGTTGGGATTTTATTTAAATCCAATACTCCATTTATCAAAACCAATGTGACCGAAATAGCTGGTCCAACAGGAATTTGTTGATACCGTTGGTTTGGTTCAGTAATTTTTTGTTCGTGTTCGTTCATTTATTAAGCAAACGAACATGAACGAACTTTCCTTCTAACGGTTCATGAACTGTTCGCTGAAAGTTCAATTCATTTGTAGCCCTAGGCATGAAAGTCCCAAATTTTGTTAATCTTTTTTTGGAAATATACCAATCTTTATAAACATTTTTAAAATGGTATTATTTCAAAACGCAAATAAAAAAAATGAATTACTCTACATGGCGGGCCGGAAAACGCAAATTCCGGCCAACATCCTTGCAAGAATTACCAAGATCTTTATCACCAATCTTCCAGAAAAATGCAGCGGCAAAGATTTATCGGAATTTATTAGGGATTATGGGGATATTTACGATTTGTATATTGCCCGTAAGAGGGACAAGATGGGTAATCGATTTGGTTTCGTTTCGTTTCTCGATGTCAAAGATTGTAAGGAATTGATCAAGCAGATCGGCAACACTAGAATTGGCGATTGTGTTTTAAAGGCTAATGTCGCTAGGTTCACTTTTGAAGAAGGTGAAATCCGTCCAGATCCGGTTAATGCTAGAAGGAATTACACTCAGCATGCAGAAAAGAAAGCACCTCCCCAGTCGTCTTCCTACTATAACGGCTCGCGATCCTTTTCGGACATGCTCACTGGCAGAAACGAAGTAAAGTCGGTGATTATTGACAATCACGTAAACGCGTATGCTGGGCTTCATGGGAAGGCGGTTGTCGCTCGAATGATCGATTTAGATGCGTTGAAGAATATTTATGTTATTGTGGAGGAGTTAAGTCAAGGAAGTGGTAAGGTGCAGTATCTCGGCGGTTTATCTGTTCTTATTTCGTTTGAAGATTCGGAGTCGGTACCTAAGTTCTTATCAGCCGCCAGATAGGTGATCGGGAGATTCAATACGTTGGATGTTTGGGAGGGCCAGTCATTCGGTTACGAGAGGCTGGCCTGGCTTAAAGTGGTGGGCATCCCGTTACATTTGATCACTGCTGAGGTGATCGATGCTGTTGGGAGCGTTTTTGGCAAGATCGTTCATAGGGCAACCAGGTCTGACATGGATGACGTTCTTTCTTACGACTATGTAGGAGTACTTGTTGGGGATGGCAAGAAGATCTGCGAAGAAGTCAAACTAGTTTGGAGAGATAGAAAGTTTTCAGTTTGGGTTTCGGAAAACTCAGGGGAATGGGTACCGGAATTCTATAAGGTACAACCTGCATCAGAGGTTAACACGACGGTACAAACGGAAGATGAGGAAGAAGAAGCCGTTAATATGGAAGAAGAAAAGGAATCGCCGAAGAAGGAGTCTTGTTCAGGCAAGGAAAATCCGGCGAGTGGAATTGAAACAATTTTGGTAACTCCCATTGCCAATAATGCAGGCATTAATTCTCCTATAATTATGGAGAATATTCCGGATATATTGGAAGTTAATGAGGTATTTATTCCTGGTAAGACTTTTGATTTTGAAAAGGAATTTGAAAACTCCAATGTAGAGGATGTAAGGAATGGGAATGTGGTACTCAAAAGAAAGAAAAAATCCTTACTGGGCTCGGTTAACAAGCCCAATCCAGCTTACTCTAGTAGCGTAGAGAAGACCAAGGTAGGCAAGAAGCCCAATGGAGATGCTGATATGTTTGGTCTTAATGAGATACTGGACTTAAATGAAGATAGTGGGCCGGCCCAGCCATTCAATCTAGAAGATGTTGGGGCAGACGATTCTTTACGTGATGTGGACCTTAATTCGAACCCAAGTATTTTGTTACCACAAGCTGAAGAGGTTGCTGTCACTATTAAATTGGGGGAACAACTAGGTGCAGAGCTGGGTAATGCTACGGATTTGATTGTCCAGTCGATTACACTTGAAGGCGTACAAGGAGGTAACAAATAAATTGTCTCTCAGTTAATATCCGAGGCATTGGGGTTGATGGTAAGGCGGGTTGGATTAGAAAATTAAAAAAGGATTTTGGTATTGCTTTTCTCGGAATGCAAGAAACGATGACCGGGAACATTCAATCGAATTTGGTCTCTAATTTTTGGGGTGGTTCGGGGTATGAGTATGATTTTGTTAGCTCCAATGGTAATTCGGGGGGCTTGGTTTGTGTTTGGGATCCAAAAGTTTTTACGAAGGAAGTTGTCAACAAAGATAGTAATTTTCTACATGTCGCGGGAAGGGTGGTGGGCGAATCAATTAAAATAAACGTCGTCAATGTGTACGCCCCACAATCAAATGCGGATAAAAGAAGTCTGTGGACAAAACTCAACAATATTATTCAATCTTTTGATGGGTGGTGGATTGTTTTTGGTGATTTCAACGCGGTAAGGGAACGAGATGAAAGAAAAAACTCCAAGTTCGAGGCGGTTTGTTCTAGAGACTTTAATGATTTTATTGATGACGCGGGTTTGAGAGAATATCATTTAAAAGGGATGAAGTATACGTTTATGTCTAACAAAAAAGGTTCTTGTACGTGGAGTAGAATTGATAGAGTGTTGGTTTGTGATAACTTTTTTAACCGGTGGCCAAACGGTTGTGTTCGGGCCTTAAAAAAAGATTTCTCGGATCACTCCCCTCTGGTGCTCTCGGTTGTTGACACTAACTTTGGGCCAAAACCTTTTAGGATGTTCGACTCATGGTTAGACCGGCCTGGGTGTGTGGATGTTACCAACTCGGTTTGGGATAGTTGGTCTGATGAAGGACACCCGGGTACTAATCTGATTAATAAACTCAGATCTCTTCGGGTTGCTCTAAAGGAGTGGTATCGAAACTATAGCAAGGTGGAAATGGAAGATGAGGCTCGTTTAAGGATAGAGAAAGAGGATCTAGAGGTTCAAATGGAGAGGACTGAATTAGACGAAACAGACTTGTGGGTGTGGACCGAATGTAAGATGGCGTTGGATGAGATTGAGTACCATAAGACGCGGGACCTTAGACAAAAGTCTCGCGTTAAGTGGGCGGCTCTGGGCGACGAAAATTCAAGGTTTTTCCATAACATGGTCAATGGGAGGAAGGCGCAAAACTACATTCCGGGTCTTATGGTTAACGGCGAGTGGGTGTCTAAACCGACGTTAGTTAAAAGGGAGGTTTTAAAGCACTTTCGGAATCACTTCAAAGAAAATGTTCCTAATTGTCCTAAGTTGACTTGCGCAGGTATGAAGCAGCTAGTGGATCATGATAGTTTAGCTCTAATTGATTTGTTTTCTAGACAGGAGATCAAAGAGGCGGTGTATGAGTGCGGGTCTAATAAGGCGCCAGGCCCAGACGAGTTTAATTTTCGGTTTGTCAAGCGTTTCTGGCATTATTCGAGGGAGATTTTATTAAAATCATGGCTGATTTTCATGATTCGGCATTGATCAATCCTGCATCCGGCTCTTCTTTCATCACTTTGATCCCGAAAGTGAAATCCCCATTGGGCTTACGCGATTACAGACCTATCACTTTAGTTGGGATGGTGAGCAAGGTTTTTTCTAAAATCCTTGCTGTCACACCCTCAAAATCCACTTGCGGAGTTTTACCGCGAGGCGCATGACAAACCAGGATCCAAGTCAATGATCACAATAAACAATACTAAATGAATTTCAAAAACATAGTTTAAAAATCCCAAACATCAGCGGAAGCTAAATGTCGTTACATAAACAAAACAAAACCAAATGTTTAATGTTCAAAACCATGCAACTCTAACTAGACGCCGTGCAGACGCGTGCGCCCTAGTTCCAGTTTGCTACCTTAGCGACCTGAGAAAACATGTAAGAGTTTACGTCAGCACAAAAATGCTGGTGAGTTTACAGGTTTGTAATCAAAGTTCCAAGTATAACCTGTCCATACTATAACAATTGTAAACCAAGTGCGCTAGCTAGGCGCATGTACCATTACTACTACGATTGGAAAACCATTACTAACTCGCAAACCAGATGTTGTGCCCGAATAGTAAACCTGTTCCTGTTTGAGACAATATGCACCCGCCCGGCGCTCCATGCCGACGGGTGGGGTTGGTCACTCCCAATAGCGCTATTCACATTTCCCCGTTGTGCAAACCAGCACATTCATGGTTCCCCCCGGGACTTCCAAAGATCGTATAGTAAACCGTTTGAAAACCCATAGTATGACAGTTGTTACCAAATAGTTGTTTAACACATGTTTTCTCCCCCGAAAACGAAAACCAAGTAAAGTGGGGCCGTAAACTCACCTTAGGTTGCGTTAACTTCAGATAATAGAATAATTCAACAAGCTATGCTAGTCCCGTAAAACAGCGACCTAACATATGGTAGTTACAAGTACTTAGACTAATAACCCTTAGGTTAGTTAGTCCCTAGATGTCCAGACCATAACCAAGTTCGTTTGAAAACACCGTGACTGTTTAACCGACCCAAAGTACAAGACTCGACATCCCATTGGTGACCCGAGACTCCCCGTGTTATGTTTACGCTCCAACACATACAATCATGCAAGTACCCTTAACATACGTTAACACACAACAAGTTATAGCACATAGTTCACGTATCACCGAAATACATCCAAGTATATGTTACCAAGTTATTAGACATGTTACGGGGTTCCTAGCATGTTCCTAGGTGTCAAAACGGGTCTCGGAATGCTAAAATATACATACAGCAGCAGTACAGGCGATTAGGAAAAGTCAACTAGCAATTACGTTGGTCAACAGGCAATTATGGATGCTAATCGCCTATAATGCAGGCGATTAGGGTCATGTGACATGCAAATTTTTGAGTTTGCATGCAATTAGGGTCATGTGACATGCATTTCAGAACTTATCAGGCGATTAGGGTCATGCAGCATGCAAAAACACAACATAGCAGGCGATTAGCCCCTAATTGCATGCATGTCAGGCGTTTAGCCCCTCATAGCAGGCGATTAGCTTGCTAATCGCCTACACCTTAGGCGATTAGCCTTGCTAATCGCATGCTACCCAGTATTTCCGGTTTTTCGCGCGTTTAACACTCCAAATCAAACCTAGAACGTGTAACAACCTCCAATATCGATCAAACAAGTATCCTAAACATGTTTACATCAAAATCCTTCGTTTAACCTCGTATAATCAGTCCTGCATGAAACCAAGTAATCCAAACACCATACACATAGCATGCAATCATCATACTAACATGCATAACAATAACCCTATAATCAATTACTGAGATTCCTATCATCATACTATCAATATCAACACTGATCTATCATAATAACATAGCAAATCATCATCATGAATCATAAAAACCCTAGCTTTTTAATCATACACACTCATAATACATGCATATTAGTTATAATCCGATTAACAACCCTTATTGACGATTTTCAGAAAGCTTTTTCGTTTAACAACAGGTCTGGACCCTTAGGGATTTATTAAAAATGTTTATAAAGGTTTATGGATGAAAATCAAACCTTAGAATTATGAAAGTATGATGATTCAAGCTTGAAACCTTGAGTTTTGATCAAAAATCGCCTTCCAGAGGTTGTTTATGTGTTGGGGCGGTTTATAGGACGATTAGGGTTTGTATAATGAAGTTTAGGAGGTTAAGTATGGTATTTATAGTCGTTTTTAGTCGTCACTTACGTTGCAGGCGATTAGGCCTCAGTTGCAGGCGATTAGGGCTGCTAATCGCCACCCCCTTAGGCGATTAGCCCCCTACTCGCCACCCAGAGGCAGCTACTCGCCACCTGGGGTGAGCTAATCGCCACCCTGCAGGTGATTAGCTCACCCTAATCGCCTGCAGGGTCCCGTTCCGAGTATTTTGCGCGTTAAACCCCGTTTTAACACATGTTAACACATTTTCACATACCGACAAGTCACACAATGATTGTAAACACATAACACTTGTAATTATACACATTCACACTCGTTCACCAATTCCCGGGACTCGAGACTTGCATGTTCCCTATGCTTTGACGATTCTCCGAATCGTCACCCCTTGTACACTTGGTTAAGGACTGACATCTAACGATCCACTAGGCCAACATCTAATGATTCCCTAGACTCATATAACAGTTCCCGAACCATAACCCGACTCAACTAACCCAGTTAAGTACAGAATACGCGTGACTCGCTAAGGTAGACTTTAATTTAGACGACGTTGTTAACTTGAATTTGCCGGGTGTCACATCATCCCCACGTTAAAAGAATTTTCGTCCCGAAAATTATGTAAGTACCAAGTATGAACAAAAGAAACAGACAAAAATAGAAACCAAGAGAGAGAATTACCCGAGTTGTCACATCATCCCCACGTTAAAAGGAATCTCGCCCCGAGATTCATTCCGTTGCAGTGGTAACGTGTCTCGACTCGAATGCCTCTTTAGGAAAGAGATGAGGATACTTAGACTTCATCTGATCCTCGCGTTCCCATGTGTATTCCGGTCCCCGGTTCGAGTTCCATCGAACCTTAACAATACGAATCTTACTGTGACGCAGACTGCGAATCTTGTAATCAAGGATCTCGACAGGTTCCTCCACTATCCTAAGACGATCATCAACCTTGATCTCTTCTAGTGGAACAATGAGAGACTCGTCAGTCAGACACTTCTTCAGGTTAGATACGTGGAAGACGTTATGTACGTTACCGAGCTCCGTCGGTAAATCAAGTCGATATGCCACCGGTCCGATCCGTTCCAGGATCGTAAATGGACCGACATACCGCGGGTTAAGTTTGCCACGCTTCCCAAAGCGTATGACGCCCTTCCACGGTGAAACCTTTAGAAGCACTTTGTCACCAACTTGAAACTCCAATGGCTTACGGCGATGATCAGCATAGCTCTTCTGTCGATCCCGTGCCGCTGCCAATCGATTACGAATCTGTACGATCTTCTCAGAAGTCTCGTACACCAGTTCTGGCCCAGTGAGCTGACTCTCGCCCACTTCGGCCCAACAGAGAGGAGACCTGCATTTCCGTCCGTACAATGCCTCGAACGGAGCTGCTTTGATGCTCGTATGATAACTGTTGTTGTAAGAGAATTCTACTAACGGTAAGTGAGCTTCCCAACCTTTGCCAAAATCGATCACACATGCCCGCAGCATGTCTTCTAGAGTTTGAATTGTACGCTCACTCTGACCGTCAGTTTGTGGATGGTAAGTCGTACTCATGTCTAGTTGGGTACCCAAAGCCTTGTGCAAAGACTTCCAGAAGTGAGAAGTAAAATGGGAGTCACGATCCGAGATAATAGAAACTGGCACCCCGTGCTTAGAGACAACTTCTTTCAGATATAAACGAGCCAACCGATCCATGGTGTCGGTCTCCTTAATAGCAAGAAAATGAGCTGATTTCGTCAACCGATCAACAATCACCCATATCTTGTCGTTCCCGCTTGGTGATTTAGGAAGTTGTGTGACGAAATCCATAGTAATCCGTTCCCATTTCCACTCCGGAATTTCGGGTTGTTGCAATAGACCCGACGGTTTCTGGTATTCCACCTTGACCTTAGCACAGGTCAAGCACTTACTCACGTATGAGGCTATATCCGCCCTCATGTTTGGCCACCAATAAAGCACCTTCAGATCTTGATACATCTTATCCGAACCAGGATGAATAGAATACCGGGACTTATGAGCCTCATCAAGGACAAGCTCCCGTAGTCCCCCGAATAAAGGAACCCATATGCGTTCTGCGAAATAGTGCAGGCCATCAGGCCTTCGCTCTAGGTGCTTGTCGGCACCGTGCATAGTTTCAGCTTTAAGGTTTTCCTCCTTCAAAGCTTCCAATTGGGCAGAACGGAGTTGATCAGGCAGAGAGGAATGGATTGTGAGTTGCAACGCCCGAACGCGACGAGGGTTTGTCGATTCTTTCCTGCTCAAGGCGTCTGCCACAACATTCGCCTTGCCAGGATGGTACTTAATGGCACAGTCATAGTCGTTCAGGAGTTCAACCCAACGGCGCTGTCGTATGTTCAGGTGCTGTTGGTCAAAAATGTGCTGGAGACTCTTGTGATCGGTGTAGATGGTGCATTTGGTACCGTACAAGTAATGCCTCCAGATTTTCAACGCGAACACCACCGCACCCAATTCTAAATCGTGGGTAGTGTAGTTCCTCTCGTGCACTTTGAGTTGACGAGAAGCGTACGCAATCACCTTCTCGCGTTGCATCAACACGCAACCGAGACCATGAATAGAAGCATCACAGTAAACAACAAAATCCTCAGTGCCTTCAGGCAAGGACAAGATAGGAGCAGAGCAAAGCTTAGTCTTCAGTTTTTGGAACGCTGACTCCTGGGGTTCACCCCAGTCGAACTTTCTATCCTTCTGAGTAAGAGTGGTGAGGGGTTGAGCGACCTTCGAGAACCCCTTTATGAAACGCCGATAATAACCCGCAAGGCCTAGGAATTGCCGCACCTCAGTTGGCGTTTTCGGTGCTTCCCAGTCCTTGATCGCTTCGATCTTAGCTGGATCGACATGGATTCCCAGTTCATTGACTACATGCCCTAGGAATTGGACTTCGCGTAACCAGAAATCGCACTTCGAGAACTTGGCGTACAGTTGTTCTCGTCGTAAGAGTTCCAAAACTAACCGTAGATGTTCCCCATGTTCGGTCTCGTTCTTGGAATAGATCAGAATGTCATCAATAAACACGATGACGAACTTGTCAAGATACGGTTTACAAACGCGGTTCATCAAATCCATGAAAACCGCCGGTGCGTTAGTGAGACCAAAAGGCATGACCAAGAACTCGAAATGGCCATAACGTGTACGAAAGGCAGTCTTAGCAACATCAGCTTCCCTTACGCGCAACTGGTGATAACCGGACCTTAGATCAATCTTGGAATAGTAGCTAGAACCCTGGAGTTGGTCGAATAGGTCGTCGATACGAGGAAGAGGATAACGATTCTTGATGGTTACCTTGTTCAACTCTCTATAATCCACGCACAGTCGAAAACTGCCATCCTTCTTCTTAACAAACAAAATCGGGGCTCCCCAAGGGGAAGAACTAGGTCTGATGAAACCCTTATCCAAGAGTTCCTGTAACTGGTTAGACAATTCTTGCATCTCAGGAGGTGCAAGACGGTAGGGGGCCCGAGCAATAGGAGCAGCGCCAGGTACAAGATCAATACCGAACTCAACCTGACGATGGGGAGGAAGACCAGATAAATCATCAGGAAAGACATCAGAAAACTCGCGTACAACCGGAATATCGTCGATCTTCTTCTCGCTGGTAGTGGAAACAGATAAAAGTGCTAGAACAGCCGAATAACCCTTCCGAAGATACTTAAGGGCTTTCATGCTAGAGATGAGACTTAGCGGAGCACCGCTCTTGTCCCCGTACACAGAAAGAAATTCTCCATCAGGGAGAGGAATCCGGATGACCTTGTCGTAACAAACGATTTCAGCGCGATACAGTGACAACCAATCCATGCCTATAACCACGTCAAAACTACCCAAAGATACCGGCATAAGGTCGATAGGAAAAGACAAACCCGACAACTCTATGTGACATTCCCGAAGAACGCAAGTAGCTTCTATCTTCTTACCGTCAGCCAACTCGATAATATATTTAGCCTCTAGAGGAACAGGTACTACATCTAGCAAACGACTAACTTCCACAGATATGAAACTTTTGTCGGCACCAGAGTCAAATAAAACACTAACAGAGCGATCGTTGAGAAGAAACGTACCAGTGACTGTGTCAGGGTCCTGTCTTGCCTCTGCAGTCCCAATAACGAAGGCACGTGCGTTCCTGTTTCCGCCCCCGTTGTTACCATTCCCATTCCCATTACCATTCCCGTTCCCTCCCTGCTTCAGTTTTGGACACTCCTTCTTATAATGCCCCGTTTCCCCACAGTGAAAACATCCCTGTTTACCCGCAGTCCCCTGAGTAGTAGCAGTCGGAGTAGTAGTTGGGGCCTGAGTCGATGGAAGAGTCGCCCTACAGTCTTTGGCAAAATGCCCCAACTTCTGGCAGCGATGGCAACGATTGTTGTCACAATTCCCATGATGATGGCGTCCACACTTATTGCATTTCGGTAACTTCCCTACATACCCACCACTTGGCTTAGAACCCGATGAAGACGAACCCCCACTATCAAACCTTTTCCCCTGTTGAGCTGGTGCTGGTGTAGAACCCTTCACATCATTATCCCACTTTCGTTTGTTGCTCTCTGGAGCCTTAGCAGTTGAACCTTTGGCAGGCAAGATACCCTCACTCACCTTCAAGTTAGTCATCCTATGAGCAGATCGGACCACCTCCGCGTAGGTAGGAAGATTCCCCGCAGCCACCAACCCTGCGATTTCTGGCACAAGACCCGAGATATAATGCTCAATCCTCCTGTATTCCGGCACATGTAGATCAGGACAAAGTACAGCCAACTCATTCCGCCTCACAGTATACTTCTCAATTTCTGACCCAGACATTTTGAGGTTCCACACCTCGTGTTCCAGCTTTTGAATCTCCTCCCTGGGACAGTACTCCCTTTTCAGCAGTTGCACAAAGTTTTCCCAAGGCATAGCATAAGCCTCCCCTATACCCATAGTCTGGGTGATATCGTTCCACCAGGTCAACGCAACATCCTGTAGTAACCCAACAGAATACTTGACGCGATCCTCCGGAAGACAGTTACACATCAGGAAGACAGACTCCACTTTCTCCAACCACCTGAGCAAACCTACTGCACCCTCAGTACCCGCGAATTCATGGGGCTTGCAGTCCCGAAACATTTTGTAGGTGCACATGGGTGGTGGTGGTGGATTAACATGACCACCGCCATTTTGCCCTAGCTGGAAGGCAGCCTGCAGCAAGTTGTTCAAATCATCCTGCGTGAGGTTCACACCCCCACGACCACCATTACCACGCCCACCATTGCGACCACCTCCACGTCCTCCTCGTGCTCCAGACATGATTCTGGCAAAAAGGGACAAGAAAATTTAGTTTCACAGCCAAAGATAAACACTAGCGTTTACAAGATCAAAGCTAGATCCAACCCAGGACTATCCATTCGAACCCAGAGCTCACTAGGGCTTTCATGCATTTCGGTTTATGATTTTGTGTGCACCCAAAATGATAAACCGCTCTACATGGTCCTCCCAGTGTTCTCCTAGTTCAAAGTTCAAATCACCGGACATAGATTCTTAGCTATACACCGTAATACTACGGTAGTTCATGACAAGGGTTTCTATTGGGGTAGAAAGGGAGATGTCCGAGTCTTGGACCAATCTCAAGAGTATACAGTTAACCCCAATGTACCACACTGTCTAGTAAGCAAGTAACCCAATAAAAGAGAATGGATGATGTAACACAGAAGGGTAAGATGATGTAGAGACACCCCGACAAGTCTATGAGTAACCCAGTATAAAGTTTAGTACCATGTGATCATCTAGTGTGTGCGACTCAGTTATAGACTAGACTCTACATGCAGTCCTAGTTCACTATAACCATTGGCTCTGATACCAATCTGTCACACCCTCAAAATCCACTTGCGGAGTTTTACCGCGAGGCGCATGACAAACCAGGATCCAAGTCAATGATCACAATAAACAATACTAAATGAATTTCAAAAACATAGTTTAAAAATCCCAAACATCAGCGGAAGCTAAATGTCGTTACATAAACAAAACAAAACCAAATGTTTAATGTTCAAAACCATGCAACTCTAACTAGACGCCGTGCAGACGCGTGCGCCCTAGTTCCAGTTTGCTACCTTAGCGACCTGAGAAAACATGTAAGAGTTTACGTCAGCACAAAAATGCTGGTGAGTTTACAGGTTTGTAATCAAAGTTCCAAGTATAACCTGTCCATACTATAACAATTGTAAACCAAGTGCGCTAGCTAGGCGCATGTACCATTACTACTACGATTGGAAAACCATTACTAACTCGCAAACCAGATGTTGTGCCCGAATAGTAAACCTGTTCCTGTTTGAGACAATATGCACCCGCCCGGCGCTCCATGCCGACGGGTGGGGTTGGTCACTCCCAATAGCGCTATTCACATTTCCCCGTTGTGCAAACCAGCACATTCATGGTTCCCCCCGGGACTTCCAAAGATCGTATAGTAAACCGTTTGAAAACCCATAGTATGACAGTTGTTACCAAATAGTTGTTTAACACATGTTTTCTCCCCCGAAAACGAAAACCAAGTAAAGTGGGGCCGTAAACTCACCTTAGGTTGCGTTAACTTCAGATAATAGAATAATTCAACAAGCTATGCTAGTCCCGTAAAACAGCGACCTAACATATGGTAGTTACAAGTACTTAGACTAATAACCCTTAGGTTAGTTAGTCCCTAGATGTCCAGACCATAACCAAGTTCGTTTGAAAACACCGTGACTGTTTAACCGACCCAAAGTACAAGACTCGACATCCCATTGGTGACCCGAGACTCCCCGTGTTATGTTTACGCTCCAACACATACAATCATGCAAGTACCCTTAACATACGTTAACACACAACAAGTTATAGCACATAGTTCACGTATCACCGAAATACATCCAAGTATATGTTACCAAGTTATTAGACATGTTACGGGGTTCCTAGCATGTTCCTAGGTGTCAAAACGGGTCTCGGAATGCTAAAATATACATACAGCAGCAGTACAGGCGATTAGGAAAAGTCAACTAGCAATTACGTTGGTCAACAGGCAATTATGGATGCTAATCGCCTATAATGCAGGCGATTAGGGTCATGTGACATGCAAATTTTTGAGTTTGCATGCAATTAGGGTCATGTGACATGCATTTCAGAACTTATCAGGCGATTAGGGTCATGCAGCATGCAAAAACACAACATAGCAGGCGATTAGCCCCTAATTGCATGCATGTCAGGCGTTTAGCCCCTCATAGCAGGCGATTAGCTTGCTAATCGCCTACACCTTAGGCGATTAGCCTTGCTAATCGCATGCTACCCAGTATTTCCGGTTTTTCGCGCGTTTAACACTCCAAATCAAACCTAGAACGTGTAACAACCTCCAATATCGATCAAACAAGTATCCTAAACATGTTTACATCAAAATCCTTCGTTTAACCTCGTATAATCAGTCCTGCATGAAACCAAGTAATCCAAACACCATACACATAGCATGCAATCATCATACTAACATGCATAACAATAACCCTATAATCAATTACTGAGATTCCTATCATCATACTATCAATATCAACACTGATCTATCATAATAACATAGCAAATCATCATCATGAATCATAAAAACCCTAGCTTTTTAATCATACACACTCATAATACATGCATATTAGTTATAATCCGATTAACAACCCTTATTGACGATTTTCAGAAAGCTTTTTCGTTTAACAACAGGTCTGGACCCTTAGGGATTTATTAAAAATGTTTATAAAGGTTTATGGATGAAAATCAAACCTTAGAATTATGAAAGTATGATGATTCAAGCTTGAAACCTTGAGTTTTGATCAAAAATCGCCTTCCAGAGGTTGTTTATGTGTTGGGGCGGTTTATAGGACGATTAGGGTTTGTATAATGAAGTTTAGGAGGTTAAGTATGGTATTTATAGTCGTTTTTAGTCGTCACTTACGTTGCAGGCGATTAGGCCTCAGTTGCAGGCGATTAGGGCTGCTAATCGCCACCCCCTTAGGCGATTAGCCCCCTACTCGCCACCCAGAGGCAGCTACTCGCCACCTGGGGTGAGCTAATCGCCACCCTGCAGGTGATTAGCTCACCCTAATCGCCTGCAGGGTCCCGTTCCGAGTATTTTGCGCGTTAAACCCCGTTTTAACACATGTTAACACATTTTCACATACCGACAAGTCACACAATGATTGTAAACACATAACACTTGTAATTATACACATTCACACTCGTTCACCAATTCCCGGGACTCGAGACTTGCATGTTCCCTATGCTTTGACGATTCTCCGAATCGTCACCCCTTGTACACTTGGTTAAGGACTGACATCTAACGATCCACTAGGCCAACATCTAATGATTCCCTAGACTCATATAATAGTTCCCGAACCATAACCCGACTCAACTAACCCAGTTAAGTACAGAATACGCGTGACTCGCTAAGGTAGACTTTAATTTAGACGACGTTGTTAACTTGAATTTGCCGGGTGTCACACTTGCGAACCGGATCAAAAAGGTGTTGGGTCAGGTTATTTCAGAGAATCAATCGGCTTTTTTGGCAAACAGGTTTATTCTTGACGGCCCTCTAATGGTTAATGAAGTTTTGGAATGTATGAAGAAAAGACGTAAAAGAGCCTTTTTACTTAAAATCGATTTCGAAAAGGCCTACGATAATGTCAACTGGAACTTTTTGATATCGATTTTGGCTCAAATGGGTTTCCGTCCGGAGTGGTGCAGATGGGTTAAAGGTATTTGTTCATCCTCTAGAGCCGCGGTACTAGGTGTGGAAAGGGTCTTCGTCAAGGCGACCCTTTATCTCCTTTTTTATTTCTGGTGGTGATGGAAGCTTTGTCATGGTTGTTGAAGAAAGCTCAAGATATCGGCGTTTTTAAGGCTGTGTCTTTTTCGGATAATGAAGAGGATATTAGCCATCTTTTTTACGCGGGCGACGCCCTCATTATAGGTGAATGGTCTCACGATAACATTCAAGCATAGCTAGAGTTCTCCGGATATTCTATCTTTGCTCGGGACTTCGTATTAATTTACATAAGTCCAATATTTTTGGGATAGGGGTGGAGGATCACGAGGTAGACAATATGTTGGAGTTATTGGGTTGTAAGCGAGGAGTTATCCCATTCAAATATCTTGGAATTCAAGTGGGGGCAAAGATGACACGTATTTGTAATTGGGATCCGGTTGTTGAGGTGGTTCGTAGTCGCCTTGCCTCATGGAAAGAGAAAACGCTATCGATAGTTGGGCGCTTGATTCTTATTAAATCGGTTCTCCAAAGCTTACCGATTTATTATTTGTCACTATACAAAGCTCCTCTAGCGGTTATAGAAGCGATCGAAAGCATTATGAGACGATTCTTATGGTCGGGTGCTAGCGAAGAAAGAAAGATACCTTGGGTCGCTTGGGATATTGTCACTAAGCCGAAGAATAAGGGGGGTTTGGGAGTGTCGAGATTACAAGACGTGAATGACTCTTTACTCCTCAAGTGGACTTGGAGATTTAAACAAGAAGACGCTACAATGTGGAAGACAATTATACGGGGATGTCACGGGTCGAGTAGGCCATGGGCGATGCTCCCTTGTAACGTTTCTCTAAACGGGTGCGCGAAAAATATTGTTAAAATTGGAGAAAAGAAAGCGCCAAACGGGTCGCCTCTTAATTCATTCTTTAGTGGAGATGTTGGCGATGGGAAGTTAATTCATTTTTGGACTGATGCTTGGCTGCGGGATGAGCCGCTGAGAAATATTTATCCGCATTTGTTTTGTCTGGATAGGAATAAGTGGGCGTTGGTTGCGCATCGTATTCTATGGGTCAATAATTCCAAGTCTATGCAGTGGGATTGGAGGGCTGCACCCTCTTCCTTCGAAGAACTGTCTGAACTATTCCTTCTTCTTGATGATATTCATGGCTTCAATTGGAAAGGTGGACGAGATACCTGGTCTTGGAAGGTTAAAAAAGATGGCGTGTTCTCTGTTGCTTCGGCTAGAGTTCTATTGTCAAACAGTGAAGAAGATCAAGATGATTCGAGGGTTAACTGGAAGAATTGGGTTCCACTCAAATGCAAAATCATGGTATGGAGACTCTTGAGAGATCGGCTTCCTACAGTGGCGGAACTTAGCAAAAGAGGAGTGCAAATTCAGCGATCGGATTGTATCTTTTGTCAGGAATGTTTGGAGACTGCTCTTCATTTGTTTACGGCTTGTTTTTACGCTCAAGAGGTTTGGTTCCGTATAGAAACTTGGTGCAGAATGGAGCATGGTTTTATGTTTGAGGTTGCGGATATTGTTAAAGCTGTAGAGACACACACGCAGCGTAAAGACAAAAGATTCATCCTTCTCGGCGTTGTATACACTACCATGTGGGTGCTATGGAACGAGCGGAACAATCGGATATTCAACAATAAAACCCGTAGACCTATAGAGATTGTGGAAAATGTCAAAGCCACGTTGTTTTTTTGGTTTCGTAATAGGTCTAGGTCTAACACCGTCGATTGGAAGAACTGGTGTATTTGTCCGTTGGATTGATGTATGTTGGTTTTCGCTCGCAGGTCCTTGCTTTGAGGACTCTTCGAGTTGTTTTTAATGAAGTTCTTCTTTCAAAAAAAAAAAATAAAGTTAACATAAATAACTCAAGCCAGTTTTGAGCAAATGAACGAAACCAATGGGGACCCAAGAAAAAAAAAGCTACTTTCTTAATTGGTTGACAATGAACGGGTGAACCACTAAAGCTAATGGGTAGCCTTTTAGATTTTTTGATAACATATATAACTTGGATTGAGATTTGGATAAAATGGTAATCAGATTGCATCATAGGTACAAAAAAAATTCATATGGGTGACCTTTTTAAGAAAAAAAGTATAATGTTGACTTACTTAAAAAACTTACAAGTGTACTGTGTAAAAAATTGTTGAGAGACTTAAAAAACAAAAAAGTTTAGTATTTTTTAAGGAAAAATGGAAATAAATAATCATAACTATTGACTATTGACCAATAACAGTCCAAACTACGAAAATCACCAATATTGGTCCCAACTTTCGATATTTTGGAAACCAACGGGGCCTAAACTAACGGAGGTTAACTCCGTTAGTGTGATGCTGACGTGGCAAGATGATCCTACGTGGCAAAATGATCCTACGTGGCATGCTGACATATGTCAGCATCACACTAACGGAGTTAGCCTCCGTTAGTTTGGGTCCGTTGATTTTCAATATGTCGAAAGTTGGGACCAATATTGGTGATTTTCGTAGTTTGGACTGTTATTGGCCAATAGTCAATAGTTGGGATTATTTATTTCCATTATTCCTTTTTTAATGATATTTTCCCTTCTTCTTAATATCATACATTCATATTAATACAAATTAAAATTTAAGAATTGGTTTGAAAGAAGTTTTTCACCATGAAATAAAACAATACCATACCGAATGTACATTCGGTTTTGAGAGCGAGCTGGTTGAAGCTTAAATCACTTCCGTTGACATGAAAATATTTCCACAGAACAAATGAAAACCCTGTGTGTGACAAGGTACCCTTTAACAGAATAAGCTAAAGAAAATGCGACACCAATATTTATCATCTCATTAGAAACCTAAATTCAGCCATTTTACAGTAGCAGCTTCTACAAACCTACACGAATTATCTCATTTTCCCTTGCTCTTTTTCTTAATGCAAGGTAAAAAACATTACAAGAATTTCGATTCATAGGTTATATTTCACGTTCCATTTTCCATTAGCATCGGCAGAGAATGTCCAATTGTTTTCCCTCACCTGTACATATGGAATCTGCAATATAATTTTACAACAAAAACCCGTGATTAACAAACCAACAAAATAAATAAACATATAATTTTGCAGTATCTAATTACAATTCTCATTATAGAACTGCATAAGGATAAAACATAATACAAACATAGGGTCCCTTTCATTGCAGTACCAATTTAAGAAAAGAACTACGTAAACCACATCAAGTACTTGGTGTTTTAAAGATATAATTTGAGACAGAGAGAGAGACTTATAACTTGCATAACCGTCTTATGTATCACCGTTAAAGCAATATATACAAGTGTTTGTATAGTTCTCGCAGTTCTGTACTTAACATGAGTTTTGCATTGAACGAGCCTCTCTCTTTCTGTGTGCGCGTCTGTGTAATGTCACATCAATGCCATAAGCATGATGCATCAGTTTTGATAACAGTCCAGCCCAGAAAATATGTATATCAGTACATGTGTCATGCGCCCCTTTCTTCCTACCCTTTTTACCATAGGCTCCTGCACTACGAAGATTTGTGCCCCAGTGACCTCTAAACACTTTTTACTAACAATCACGTTTTCTTATATTCTATTGGTCTCTCTCTCTCTCTCTCTCTATCTATATATATATATATATATATCATATGTGTGTGTGTGCGCGTAGGTGTGTATATGGTGGGTTATACGAGTCAAAACTAACACACACCTACACATGAAACGGGTCAAATGGATTATAATGGCCCAGGATGTATGTTGGTTATTTAATCTTGACTTGGTTTTAGTATTTAGCAAGTTTATTTATTTGTTTAGAAGTTTTATTTAGTGGTAAAATAAAGAAAGGAAATCGTGTGATTGACCGAATTAAGTGGATAGGAACGTTGAGGGGATGCATGAGTTTAGAGTTTACTTTTGAATAAATTCTTCCATATAATGTGGGTTGCAGTTTATGTACGTTGGGGTATGTGGTGTATATTGGCTATATATAGCTTTGTCATCTATTGAATAAAATAAGCTTTCCCTTCATTTTACTTTCTACAACTCCAGTACCTTTCACTTTATATTTGAGTGTTCAAGTCGTAAGTGACTTTACAAAACAAGAGTACGTGACTTTGTGTGTATATCTTGGGGCTGAACCAAGAGTGTACTCCAATGTTTTCAACCTCTAATACAATAATTATATAAAACGTGTTGGTACCCCAACTTGTTGGAAAATAGAGAGCAAGGCACGGTGATTTTTTGTGGAAAACTCCTTCGACGACTCTTGTTAATATAAAACCACGCAATATAAAATCCTTTAAACTAGGAAATAATTTTACCCAAAAAAATAAACAACTCACTGCGACCTGCATGAAGAAATTACTTGTTATCCAACATGCCCATTTTTCAATGAATAATACCTTGTCAGAGATTTCGTAGCCCACTTTTAACCTTAAATCTTGATCTTTCTGAAAATCAACAATGTTCCAAACCAGTTCAGCTGCTCCACTTGGTGTTGGCTGTTAGAAATACATAATAGCATAAGAGAAAGTGAGAAACATTAATGTATAAAAAAATCCCTTAATAGTAAGTAAAATACTTGAAATTCTAGTTTTTTTTTTACTGGGAAAAAAAGGCTTGAACACTTTTTCCTGAGTTAGCAACACAATCAAATCAGGGCATCAGGCATACAATATTGTTGTAAATTGTTGATGTGGCCTCGTATTAAGCAACCAATTTTAGCATCATTAACAAATAAAACAACTATATTGATTCAAGAAAAAATGTAATTTTTTAAAAAATCGGGAAAAAAATAATTTTTAGAAACTTCTAAATAGAAACATTTTCTAAAGAAAATTATATTTAAAAAACATTCGATAATTCGCTTTTTAAAAATCAGCAAACAATAGTCTGCTACCATTTGACAACAGCATCCATTGCTACAATCAAAAGTGTAGGTTGGTTTCTATATTACGTCTATCTCAAAGTTGTCTGCCAAAATCAAGATATAAAAAAGCTAATTTCTGTTTCATGCAACATTACCTACTTAAAATGTCCACAATCTTTCCTAAGTCAAATAAAGATCATTATGACAGACATACCCTTCAAACCTGAATGTGTTTTAGGCAACAAGATAAAATCATACACCAAGTCACCAACCTGTTTAAATTCTTTGTCAAGATCACAACGACCCTTAACAACAAAATTGACAAATTGATCAGGAGTCAGTGGAAATGATTTTTTCCCATGCATGGTATAATGAAGTTTCTCACGCCTATCATATTGTAATCCGGCTCCAAGTTTTGCTGAAAGCTATTAAAGTTACAAAAATTGAAATTTAAAGGGTTAATGATGCTACAAGTAATTGTCAAAGTTCACTAATTTCAGCAGGACGAAAAACGAGAACTTACTTCAGGAGGGAAGTATCTCAGAAGTGCACTGAAAAAAGTTGGAGCCCCAATCCTTGTATCAAGTTCTCCATTAAGCTGCCCAAGTGTCAAGAAATACACCAAAATTATAAAAAATTATAAAAAGTTGTTTACAAAAGAATTACTTATTGATTGTGAACCAATAAACAACATGATGTTAAGAGTAAAATATCATATCATATCACATAATGTCATGTTCCAAGCCTAATTAGTTGACTATAAACCAGCTTTTTAAATGTTACAAAAACACAAACACTATAGTATCAAGTATCAACAAAGAAATCTAATTTATTTAACACAAAAGCTCACAAAGTTAAATATTAGAATATTGTAGGAGTTCAGGATACTATCGGCATGTCCAACTTCTGGGGATTATGTTTCAAGAAACACATCTGGGTTACTACACAGTTGATAATTAAGTTATTATAATAATATGATGTTAAGAGTATAAAAGTGTTATTTTCTAACTATACTGTCATTTTCCAAAGCCCAAGCAAAATAAGCCTAATTAAATAGTTAATAAAAAACCAATCTTTGTATTGTAGGCTGAAGAAATGGTTGATGTACAAATATTAAATATACTAAAATGATTGAAAGACCAAATTTAGAGACCTATAAACTAACCAAATCCATTTGTCTCAATCTCCTGGTTAGGTTGATTAATCGGTCTCCCAGACCTTTAAAATTCTATCAATATAATCATCTGATACTTGAAAATAACTAAGGTTGAAAGCCTATGGGTGATTTTCAACATGTTCTACCTCTTAAAATATGTTCTAAGAAAAAATCCGAATAAGTAATTAGTTGATAGTGAACAACCAAACATGACGTTAAGAGAAAGTATGATTTTGTAATTAAATTAAAAAAGGAGTAGGAGTTAATAATACCTGAAGAGTGGTGTTGGAATCGAAACGGAACTTCTGCTTAGCATGGATTTTGAGGGCAGAAGAAGAGGAGGTATCGCTGGCGTACCTACCCGTAGCCTGACCACCCTTCTTACTACTGCTGCTCGTCGTCGTCGTCGTCTTCACTCTAAGGGCACTCGAATCTCCGCCGTATCTCAGTGATGTCTCCATTTTTCTTTCCTCTACTTTTATCCAACAACAAACTAGATTAGATAGATAGATAGATTGGTAAAAAGAAAACCCTAACAACTCTACAAAGAAGCAACGAATACCGCCTCCACTTTTGTCTCTTTTAGTTTTCTTTTAACAAATCTGCTTTAATAGTCCATGTGGTTTCGCCAACTTTAACTTTTAGTCCTTAATTTTTTTAAATTACACTTTTTGTTCCTCATGTGTGCTCATCATTACTCAGATAGCCCGTAGAATGAATAACCGTTAGTTTATCTAGTTAAGGTGATGTGAAATTGTGGACTGGATTATCTAAAATCATTTTTGGGCGTTTTCTAGTTGTGAGCTTCTCCAAGTCAAGGCCATCTCCTATTATTTTGATCATAATCATAAAAGTCAGATATGTTGTTCATATCCAAAATGAAATATTCCTAGATGGTTTTTGGTCTTAATAAACACATAATTGATCAAATTAGAGGTGTACAAATCGGATTTTGATTAAAAAATCTTGTTTGGATCTGGATAAAATGTCAATTTTCATGGTAAAATTGTACAAACCCTAAACAACGATTATAGAACAAAGCCTCACTACAAAACACCTCTTTCACACAAGATCAACATGATAAAAAATACTAGACAATGATAAGGACACCAAGAATCACAGACACACTAATAATCTGAGACCTAACCCTAATCATCTAAAGAAAGGAGACGCGATAGATATTTTGTAGAGAGAGAAAGTGATTTGCTGTTATTTTTCTAAATTAATCAAAATGCCAGATATCAGACGTTTATATATGGTCTTTGGAATTTTCTATAAGTGAAACAAAAGCGAATGGGCTGATATATGGATGTAGCCCATTAATCGTATAATGAGTCCAGCATAAGTGCAGCACAGCCTAGGCCCAGCTTTGATTATCTACTACCAACTACAAGCCCATTTACTCTCTTCCTTTTAGCATCGTAATTCATTTATCTCAGCAAGTCCATATAGAGTCCATTATTTCATTACATGTGACAAGAACAATTACAGACATATTAGAACCCAAA
Organism: Ambrosia artemisiifolia; assembly: GCA_032199755.1. Lineage (NCBI taxonomy): Eukaryota > Viridiplantae > Streptophyta > Magnoliopsida > Asterales > Asteraceae > Ambrosia > Ambrosia artemisiifolia. Next base: position 695,576 of record CM063512.1, read on the forward strand.
ATATAACAATAAAGGATATAAAACTAAATAATATTAAGGAATATTTTCAGCATAAAATCAAATGATTGTCAGGACCGAATTTTGAAAATCCGGATCGAATGATATCATGTTCGAAGGTCCATAAAACTTGATACTATAACATCCGTATCGGATTATCCAAACCGGATTTTCTATAAATCTGCTAATATCGAATTTTGGATTTAAAAAACAAGTGTCATACATATATGTTTGACAATATACACATATGTATAAATTAACAAAAAATATATTCTTGCAAGAAAAGCTGTGATTTAGCAAAAAAAATGCCTTAGACAAATATTGGTCCATAATGATTCTCTCCGTTCTCAACAACTATAGTGTTCTCCTAGGATCCATACCCTATTTTCAAAATTATATAAGATATATTTGTTTAAAAAATACAGAAAAAATAATAAATAAATAAATAAAACTCACTACATTTCGTGTCTGTAGATTTTTGTAAGTATTATAATAGAACTTGAGCAATAATTTTCATACCTGCTTGGTCTTCTCGAGTGCTTCATGTAGCCCGATTTTGCATCTGTCTTTTAAACACTGAAACAGAACAGATTAAATAAATGCATGTCAAGATCAGTTATACTTAACAATCAATAGAAACTAAATTGCTTTTTCACATGCAACCATTAGATTGAAAATCTAATTCAGAACAAAACACAATCAAGAAAACTAAAAGCAAATTATGTTGAGGATTAATTACATGTCCAACATGATGAAGGATCTTCTCCCATTGATTGATAGTACAGCAATGACACCTCCTTACGACCCACAATGCAATCTTCAAGGGAATGGCAGTGGTAAACACTTTAAGTCTCTCTTTTTAGGTTCGAATCCGGTTTTCACTGATCGTCTTTAAACCCCTTGAAGGTTGCATATCCAGCATAAGCTGTGATATACTGATCTCATCCGATAGCAGGGTTATGTGGGGTCCGTGAGTTTTCCAGTAACGGGTTTCCACGATTACCCAAAAAAACATCCCCTTGCTATAAAATCCAATGTTCAAAAAATATAAAGTTCACACCTTCCATAAGCAGCAACCGTGGTCATAGAAAGATGGTTCGCTAATTTTCATCAAAGAAGTTGGTTGGGACATTTCATCAAGAAGTTTATTGGTATCCAGAAACCATATTCAAGTTACCAACCCAATAATGGCGGAATATATCAGCAAACAGTTCATAGGTGACTTGAGAATTGACAAAAAGAATAATAGCGCCGTTGCCGGGGATCGAACCCGGGTCACCCGCGTGACAGGCGGGAATACTTACCACTATACTACAACGACTTCTTGTTTGCTTAGCAGATTTATAAATTTCTAAGTGTATAAAAAGTTTCATTTATGTTAATGACAGCAACAAAAAAGTTGATCGATCCGGTTTTAGTACGTAGAAGACCGTGGAGTTGTTTAAAATGCATGCTTTTGTGAACTCAATGATTATCATGGTTACAGTATTACTTTCTGTTGACGTAGGCTAACTCATTTGATGTACAAATCTATGTAGTTTGGTAAAAGTTGAATGCATTCTATTGAAAATGATACGGTATAAATACAGGAGTACAATGAGAAGTTACAGGCACTAACTCCAAAATTCTAGGAGATAATTGATGCTATAATAAAATACAATAAATACAAAATACATTCCATTAATAGCCCCCCGCAGTCGAAGCAGTAGCCGGATTCTGAGACAAGTACATGGCCGAAATATTATCACAGTAAATAATCGATGCCTGTGTGACCGGTAGATGGAGCTCAAGTAAAAGGTTGCGAATCCATGATAACTCAGCAGTAGTGTTCGCGACCCCGCGGTATTCTGCTTCAGCACTGGAGCGTGAGATGGTAGGCTGGCGTTTGGAGGACCATGAGACTAGATTGTCCCCAAGAAAAACACAATATCCAGACGTAGAGCGTCGGGTGTCCGGGCAACCCCCCCCCCCCCCCCAATCAGCATCAGAATATGCGGTGAGATTAGTTGTCTTGGAGGGAGATATGTGCAGACCATGATCAGTAGTACCTTTAAGATAGCGAAGTATGCGCTTGAGGTAGGCAAAATGAGGCTCCCTTGGGGCGTGCATGAATAGGCATACTTGCTGAACAGCATAGGAGATGTCCGGACGGGTGAACGTAAGGTATTGTAAAGCGCCTGCAAGGCTGCGATACAAAGTCCCATCTGAAAGAGGTGCACCATCTGACGCACTGAGTTTTGAATGTGTATCAGCAAGCGTGTGACAAGGCTTGCAGTTGTCCATCTTAGCCCGGCTCAGAATATCTTGTATGTAGGCACGCTGTGAGAGAAAAAGGCCTCCAGATTTGTGAGTAACTTCAATTCCCAAGAAGTGATGTAACCTGGCAAGATCAGTCATAGAAAATTCTCGAGACATAGCTGTGATAGATTGGTGTAACAGACGGTCGTTAGATGCAGTGAGAACAATGTCGTCCACATATAAAAGGAGATATGCTATGTCGTTGCCCTTTTTGTAGACAAATAAAGAGCTGTCAGATGTGGATGTCCGAAAACCACAGCGAATGATATAAGTTGCGAACCTGTGGTACCATGCCCGAGGTGCCTGTTTGAGCCCATGCAACGATTTATTTAACCTGCACACAAACTTGGGATTACGTTCATCAATAAACCCTGGTGGTTGAAACATGTACACTGTTTCGTTAAGGTCCCCATGTAAGAATGCGTTCTTAACATCTAGCTGGTGTATGGGCCAAGACCTGGAAACAACTAGACTAATGACGGTGCGAATGGTTGTTGGTTTAACCACGGGACTGAAGGTTTCATCACAATCGATACCAACTTGTTGAGATTTTCCATTTACCACAAGACGGGCCTTATATCTTTCCAATGTACCGTCAGCATGAAACTTGTGGCGGAAGAGCCACATACACCTGATAATGTGGGCATCGGGAGGCCGAGGCACAAGATCCCACGTGTGATTATCTATTAAAGCAGTGTATTCAGTTTTCATAGCATCGTACTAGTTTGGATCGGACTGGGCATCAATGTGTGATTTTGGTAGTGGTGAGATTGTTTCAACATTGAGGTTATAAGGTGCCTTTGGTTTGGATGTCCCGTCACGAGACCGGGTGATCATGGGATGGGTTGATTGGGTTGGACCAGAGGAGTTGTCAGGTGGGGTAGGTGATGAATGACTAGGTGGTTGGGTAGAAGATGTGGATTGGGTCGTAGCAGGGTGTGGGTTTTGTTGGGCTGGTGAAGGTTGTGGGGCCGAGGTGGTAGTGGTTTGCTGTTAAGGTTGGGAGTGTGGTGGTCTGCGGGAGTATGTGAAGGTGGGTGGGGGCCGAAGTGTATATGATGTAGGTTGGGTTTGAGGGACGACAGCTGGAACCGTGGGTGGTTGGTTAGGTGAAGAAGTAGTCGGGTGTGATGCAGTAGATGTTGGAGCGTTTGCGGAAGCTGGTGGGGTATGTATGGATGGGGTTACGGTTTGTTGAAAAATAATGGGGGAGGGGTCCGAGTCCAAAAAACTATAAGAGGAAGGTTGAGGTTTAAAGGTTTTGGATAGTGGGAAATCAAGTTCATTGAAAGTGACGTGACGGGAGATGCTTACTTTGCCGGTGGATAAGTCAAGATACCGGTACCCGCGGTGATCCGCAGGGTAGCCAAGGAAAACACAAGGTGTGGATCGTGGTGCAAGTTTGTGAGGACGAGTGTCGGACTGGTTAGGGTAACAGGCACAACCAAACACACGGAGGTGTGCATAATCGGGATTTTTGAGGTATAGGGCGGCAGTGGGTGTTCGAAAACCAATGGGCTTGCACGGGAGGATGTTATGAAGATAGACGGAGGTGTGGAGGGCTTCCACCCAATATTGAGGTGGTAAGGAGGCGTGAGTGAGAAGTGAAAGCATGATTTCATTAAGTCGGCGAATCATGCGTTCAGCCATCCCATTTTGCTGGGAGGTATGAGGGCACGAAAAACGAAATTGCAAACCATGATTAGAGGCAAATTGTTTAAATTGATTGTTGTCAAATTCACCGCCCATGTCACATTGAAAACTTTTGATTTGACGGTGAAATTGGGTGGAAATGTATTTATGAAATTGGGTGAATTTGGTGTAAGTTTCATATTTAAATTTTAAAGGGAAAACCCAAGTAAAATGGGTAAAGTCATCAATCACAACTAAATAATATTTGTAACCTTGTTTGCTAAGTATGGGTGAGGTCCATAAATCACAATGGACAATATCAAATGGGCAAACAGTGCAAGAATTAGATAAATGAAAAGGCAAACGTTTATGCTTAGAAATCTGGCAAGAATCACAAAAAGCCGAACGACTTTGTTTATTACATGAAATAAAATTATTATTACTTAAATAGTCTAGGACATGTAAACCAGGATGTCCAAGACGGTTGTGCCAGGAACCTTGAGAGCTGGTGGAAACAAAAGCAGAAGCATCTGGTAAATTGAGGGCTGTAAGCGGGTAGAGATTACTGGTACTGTCGTGGCGACTCAGGATCGTCCCACTCGGATAATCCTTCACATAAAAACAAAAAGGATCAAAATCGACAGACACCCAATTGTCACGGGTAAATTTTCTAACAGAAATTAAGTTTTTAATAATGTTGGGTGTATGAAGTATGTTTTTAAGTTGGAGTGGTTTAGAGGTGGAGGGTAAACTGGTATGGCCCGATCCAATAACAGGTAACCGATTACCATTTCCAACCAACACAATTTTAATAGAATAATCACAAGAGTGAGATATCATACCTGAGTCCCGAGTGAGATGGTCTGATGCTCCAGTATCCATGAACCAAATGGGGGCTTCAGGTTCCAAAGCCATGGTGTTAAAAGCTTCAGCAAGTTCGGTAGGCTCCAGGGGATTAATATCAGTTATATGAGCTTGAGGGGCAGACTGATCAGTAGGGTTTGATGGCGGTTGCTGTGGGGCTGTCCACGGTGAAACCCAACCAAGTTGGGTTGGGTAAGGGCATGGGGTGGTGGTGTGTTCCAGAAACCGTTGGTCCAGTAGGGTGGTGGCATTGGTGGGTAATAGGAGGGTTCCAGTTATGGCGAGGAGGGTTTCGGTTGGATGGTCCTCGGTTATTGGAGCCTGACCCAGCACCCGAGCGATACTGAGTCTGACCCGAGTTACCATAGGGCTGATGTGAGTTAGAGTTCTGGTTGGGTTGGTTGTGGGTAGGGTTGTCACGACGTGGGCCACCACGACGGTTCGGGCCATAGATCTGACCAAACCGAGGGGGACCAGAGGTGTTTCGGGCAGGAGGGTTGTCTCGGGCAGGACGGTTAGGGTTCGGGTTGGGTTGGACAGCAGCATGAACTTCAGAAGTTGGTGCGTTGCCATCCCGAGCAGTCTGCCTTTCAAGGTCACCACGAAGCATTTCACCTGCTTCATTTCACGAAGGAAGTTCACGGTTGATTATGGAGCCAATGGTGTCGTATTCACGAGGCAAACCCCTAACAAGTTGCAAAACGAGGGTTTGCTCGTTGACCGGACTACCAACATCGTCTAACTGAGCCGCCAAGTCCCGAAGGGCTTGGCAGTAGGCTTCCAGAGACGACATAGAACTGAGTTTAAGATTAACAAACCGGGATTGGAGGGCTGCACAGCGAGGGCCTCTGTTATTGTGGAACAGGTCCTTCACACGATTGCTTGCAGCGCCGTAGATGATTCTTCAAGGACTCGCAGAACATATTCATCAGACAGAGTGCTGTATATCCATTGCAGCACGACCGCATCGATCTTCATCCACTGAGCATAGGTGGGGTCGTCTTCAGAGGGTGGATCTTTGGTTATGTGGTCAAGGACCTCGTTCCCACGTGCGTGAAGATTGAAAAGCTTCACCCACGCAGAATAGGTTACCTTAGTGCCGTCCAGAATGCGAACCTTTTTCGTGATGTCGGTAACCGTGTACACAGGGTGCAGGGGAACCAGTTTGGTGGTGTTGGATGAGGCTTCAGCTCTGTCAGCCATGAAAACAGGGTAACCGAAGGTGAAAAGTGGATCGAAAAGGGGTGAAACAAAGGCCGGTGGCAGCTGAGGGTCGAAACCCTAAGGATGTGGATCGAAATCCAGAAAAAAAAAAAAAGCAAGAAGAGCTGCAGGGATTAAGGTATCAGCTCTGATACCATGTAGTTTGGTAAAAGTTGAATGCATTCTATTGAAAATGATACGGTATAAATACAGGAGTACAATGAGAAATTACAGGCACTAACTCCATAATTCTAGGAGATAATTGATGCTATAATAAAATACAATAAATACAAAATACATTCCATTAATAATCTATAGCATTTTAGATAAAAAAAGAAAACCATCCTTGCCAAGTTTTTTAAACATCTACAATGTCACTTTATCAAATATTGACCAGTTTAAGAGGTAAAAAAAAGGTGAATTTAAAGAGTATTATGATCCTCAACATTTTTGTTGTGTTTTGATTTTTTTATGATGTTAGCCTTAAATTAAAACGAGTCCAAACATGTAGTCAGGTGAAGAAATATGCAATCTAAGAGTGTAAGGAGTGGGCGTTGGGCACCCATTCAAGCCCAAACACCACCCCCATGGCATGGGAATTGTCACGAGAATGAGACGGGGTAGGCTGCAACTTGATTGGCTGCTTTTTTTTTTAATAAAAAAACTTATACACACAAAGTTATTCAAAACCCAAGCCACAAACTCAAGCCCCTCCACTCCCCATAGCCAAGCCCCTCCAAACACACGCCCCCTTCACTACTACGTGTCAACTCATGCCCCCCACCCACGCCACTCCACTCCCTTCACTCTCAACTTCGGCTGCACCAAGATAAATTAAGAAAAGTACAAAATTTGCTAAAAAGATAAAATCAAGAAAACAAATCTACAGTCTCAAGAAAACAGATTCAATAAAAGGGTCTGAATGCCTCTAATCATAATCTAGGATTCTGGTTTTGCTCACTTGGAACAAACACAGGTAACTGCCCACCTCTTTGTGCTCTCCCTTGCTGATAATAACTCACACCGGTTGACCCCCTTTGACCACCACCAACAAGGGGCCCACCAAAGAATATCGACTGACCCGTATAAGTCAAGTCTGTACCCGACGCCTGAGAAGACGACCCACCACCCACACTTCTTGTTGAAGCAGATACAAACCGACCCGCTTCCTGATCCCAATACACGGAGGAAGATCTTGTACTTGTACTTTCACCCACACCCAAGTTGTTTCTCCTTGGTCCCGGTGCTGCCACCTGTTGGACTGTAACTGGCTCGTTGTTTCCTGACCACGGGGATTGATTCGCTGAGGGCTGATACACTGGATTAAAATGTTCTCTACCTTGTAACGAGCCTGGGCCCGGGCTGCTTATGTTACTAACACTGTGATTGCAAGTTTCAGTATCTTCCCGGCTGGCCCGACTAGGTGGATACGAGTTTTTCGAGTGACTTCTTTTGTGTTGGGTAGCACTATTTGTGCTGCTTATTATGCTCAAGTTGCTACTAGATAAACGGTCGGGATCGTTTGGGTTGTATTTTGAGCCCAATGGGCGAAGAACAGAAGATGAGGCCCGGGCTTTTGCGCCTGCTTTTATCGCTTCATTTGAATCTAGTTTTGCAAGCTTCCATGCACTAATTCTCACGGGGCGTTGTGGTAACCTTTTACCCTTATCGGGTGGTTGGACTGCATCTGGGTCAATTGTGGATGGTAGCCGCCCGGGTTCCAGATGAGGGATGACCTCATCCTGCATCAAAAAATGTTAGATAAAATAATGTGAGCATTTTAAAAGTGATTAAATGATATCAATAACAAAATGCATATTTGACGAGATGACTGATTGGGTAACTGGTTATTATTAGTACAGGTTGAAGCAGGGCGATCCAGGTTGACCCACAAACACATCTTTTCCCACTCCTGTAAGTGTCTTTATAAATGCTTAATGCATTACTTATATGATTACAACATATTTGAAAAAAAAACACCTTTATGATGTGTCGACGTGTGCTACAAAATGCTGTCTTCTTAAAAAAATTAAAGGGCATGTTTGTCTTTTGGCATAACGTTGAATTTATTTTAGACAAATATCTACATAAAAAAGTTGAAACTAAAATTTAAATACCTGTTGATCCATGAAGATTCTAGGAGGAGTGCACCAAGCAACCTTTTGTTGCAAACTCAATCCAAGGCCATGCGAACTTCGACCACTCATAGCAGTCACAGCAGAGCTTGTGGGTGAAGACTGCAGGCTTTGTTGATCCAGCCCATCTATTGATGGGCCTGGTGGTTCACTTTGGGTCCTCATTGCAACTACATACTCATATGTAGTAATCCCCTGCATCAAAAAATATATAAATAAATAATTTATGTCTGAAGACGTGTGTGTACAGGACTAGCTGCCTGAAATGGACACAAATGCACACAACACACATATAGAGAGATACCTTCCGTATGAGGATTATGTGAAAGAACAAGAGTTCTCCAAGTGGAATGGTGGCCAAAAGTGAAACAGCTGTACATATCACCTGCAAAAGCGGTAAAATGGAACACAAAATAAGAAGGAATAACTTCACCAAAATGTGAGAAGGAAGAAAATATTTGTCTGATCTCTAACATGTAGCGTAGAAGCTAGAAAGGTTAGCTAAAATGAAAACAGGTCAAACGGATCACCTTTGATTTTGGGGCATCAAATTTTTTCCGCATTAGCAAATTTTAAGTTCAAACTGACCCTCACCAAAAATCGTTGACTATGGCTTTTACTCCACTAGGTTATTCACTTTGTCATTATTGTAAGTGTTACGAGTTACGACATTTGATTAATAGTTAAACAATTTAGCCGAAAACTATTGTTGGAATAAACTAGAGCATTGAGTGTACATAACTAACGATGTTGTAGCAATATAATATTTTTGAAAACAAATAAAAATGCATACCACCACAGTTGCAAATGGTGGTCTACTAAATCCATCTCCAAGTCTATCAGCAATCTGATTTTCTGTAGCCTTTTTATCAGCAAAACAACGGACAAGAACAGCAATCCCGACTCCACATTCAAAAGTAAGCTGACATGAAAATAGTCAAATACAATAGTTTAATGAATATAATTGAACAAAATCAATATGAATAGAAAAATGCACAGCTAGTCACTTACAAATATCTTACAAAAGGTTCTTATTCAATAACTTACCCAAACAAGGCTTACAGCCATCAGGCACACAAATGTAAAATAATTTTTCCTCCCCACACAATTGTTCAACCACTACACAAGAAAAGAAATCATAAGAAATAAATTAGATGAAAAAAAATAAAATTCAATAGACCTTGCACTTTTGTTTTTCTTCATGTTTGGACCTTACCCGACAATGATGATCAAACCCGTCAACACATTTATCACAACTTCTACAGTGTTTGCTATATTTGCGCACCTATAAATGAAAGACAAGAGTTAGACTAATATATCTTCTTATAGCTTGATAGAGCATTCACAAAATTAATACAAGGTTGATTATCGTAATAGCCAAAGATGGTTTATGAAACGGAAAATACGAAGCTCATTGTACTGGATAAGACATTGGCGAGGAATAATTTTAGAAATATAAAACTGTTACAAAAATACCTCCGCATTGCACAATGTACAAAATAGAGCTTCTTCCTCCCATCCTTGTTGCATATCTTCATCATTTCTACAATCCTCTTTAACAATACAACCACAAAATAATCCTCCAATTTTCGAACAACAACCAGGACTATTATTATCATATATTCCACCATTTTGAAACCCTGATTTGCTCGGCTCTCCAACAGAAGATCCATTTCCTGAAATCCAAGCACACGTTATACTAGAATTTTAAGATTTTAGTTGAGTGACCAATGTGACCCGGAACCCGTTTTACTAACTGACCCGTTAGAGATCAAATACAATCCAAATCAACCCAAATTGGTCATTAAGAAAGGAGAACCCTATTAAAAATATATTTAGTATACAAAGTTACAAACAACTAACCAAACTATTATACTGAAATTCATTACTAACCAGGAATTTCTTTACTATGATGTGATCTATTAGGTGACACCCTGTCAGGTTCAATTAAAATTCCAGGATCAGCAGGATCAATAGCTGTGCATCTTACATAAAGAATGAATACACAGAGAGCCTGAAAAATAATATAACTATTAGAGATAACATCCTCAAAATGTAGATAAATCAATTGAAGGGCAAAAGGGTCGTTTACCAAGAAGGAATAGACGCCAATCGCTACATGTTCATAAATATCCTTTCCAAGGAAAGGTGAGAAAAATGTATAGAAGGCAACCGATAGTAAGAAGAATACTGTAATAGCCACAACCTACAAATTGGTTATTACATAAAAAGTATAGTCAACATAAAAGATAGGACATGTGTGAATGTTAAACAAGATACTTTTCAATGTCAAAATGGAGAAGAACAAAAAGATAATTTAGCTCAAAGCCGAATATTTGATAACTTTGACGAACCTACAAAAGAACTGTTAAAGTAATATATGCAGGTTACAATACTGAACCATCATCATACAGAAAGTAAAAACTCCTCAAAAGCTAGGACATATAAAAAGCTAAATTACACAAAGAAGCACTAGAATTAAGTAACCGACCACATCATATATTCACACTCATATGCACAAAAATAACAACTAAACCTTAAGTCAACAAAACTAATACTACAAGTGCAAGATGTGGTTTCATTACTCCTTTTCCTAAATTTATTGTCCATAAACAAAAAAGAAAGATTTTCCATTATTTCATTTCATAACTGGCAATTAAATTAAGAAATAAACATGCAATTTAAGATATGCACAATTAATGTGGATTTTAATTAGCAAAATGCCAACTTTATCCTTAGTGCATTAAAGATGCCAACAAAAGAACACTATGAGCCTTTGTAATGTTTCATATATCCAAACACTCAGTTTCTTGAGCAAAATGCTGCTTACCCATGTGCAGTATTCACTAAAGCTCACATCTTTGGTGGTTAAAATGTGGTAAATCAACTTCTTAATAGTCAAATCTCATACACTTGAAGCTGAAGAATAACTATAATTTGGTTCTGAACCAACCCACATTAGGGAAAATGCAGAGAAACAGCAGATCGAATTAAAAGAGGCAAAAGTATGAACCTGAAAAGTATGAGCAGGAAGTTCCCAACCATGTCGCCTAGCCATGATCAAGAAACACTTAAATCAGGATAACAGTAAGAACCCAGTTCTTCATTTGAAAAAAAGGATGCTAAAACCTTAAAAGAAGTAAAGAAGTTCTAGGGTTTGTGTGAGGGAATGTGGAATTAGGGGTTGTGTTTTGTTAGTGCGAAGAAGAGAAACTGTATGATGATCCAGAACCGCCTAATTGTACTAATTTGCATTTGATCCCATAATAATAATCTGTTTGTTACTACTTATAAAGAGCTTCCATTGGATGGGTAATGGGTCAGATAGTGGGAATTTTATGGACCAAGTCTACACACACAAACTCCTCTTCCCAGCCTTTGTGTGTGTGTGTTTTTTTTAGAATGTTTTTTTTTTTCCTTTTTCAATCCTTTTCTCTTATTAAAGAAAACAAAAACAAAATAGGTCCTACTTTTTGTTGTTAGTTTTTTTTTAAAAGCTCTCGGTCAGGACTATACAAGTCCAAAGCTCGATCGACGTAAGATTCGAACCTGAGCACTCCAAGGTGGGAACCTCCAAAGGAGTAAACCCTCCACCATTAAGCTGTGGCTTCATTGGCCTTTTTCTTCGCCGCATAGCGTGAATTTGATTATTATCGGTTGAGCTAACAGAAAACATAAAAGTGAATACCGATACCGGTTTATAATAATACCAGAAGCAATGATGCTCGCTTATAATTGTTCGCTCGCTTTGCTTCGTCACGGTAACTGTACTTCTATAGTTTATGATATCAAAAAGTAACCGATTTTGAATACAACTACGTTTAAGAAAATATAACAAAACATTGGCAAGAAAAAGTACATAAAATTGCACATTTCATTTTTTAAGTTCACGAGCGAAAGTTAGTCCTACACGCTAGCTAACAGCAATTTGATTGTTTTCCCCTCGCACCACATGGCATGAGTTTGGTCATTATTTCCTCGGCTCGTCGAAATCCACAAAAGGTGAATATTGAAACCCGTTCCAATAATAATACTAGCAACGATGTTTTTCGCTCATAATCGGTTCGGTTCGGTTCGTCACGCTACTACAATGGTAATTGACTAATTGCACTTGCTATGGCATATGATTCCAAATAAGTGCTTATTTTTTAACACAACTCCTCTTTCAAAGAAAGCGTGTCAGAGGACAAAAAAACAACTAAAGATAACAGTCCCACATTTTCTTAACGAAAAAATTAACGAACGAAAACACATAAAAAAGTGAAATTATAAGAAGGTGGAACATGTTTAAAGCATAAAATTAGAGCTAAGTATTGTTTGAGTTCATGCAGTTTGAGCCGGAAGGAAGGTTGAGTCTCTACTTTAAAGAATTTCCACCTTAAGTTAACTTTGTTTGGGTGAGGGACGTAATTGACTGCAGTTGGACTCGTGATGAATATTAAAAAGAAGTAGAGACTCAACCTTCCTTTGCCTTAGACAACATGGACTCAAACGGTAACTTTAATTATATATATGTTATGTTTGGTGATCACAGGACAGGAGGACAAAAACCACAAGACAAACATTACAAAAATAAAACTTCCACGATTGACGTTTAGATCATACGATTTCTAAAAATTTTATAAAATGTCATTTCACCCCCTCCCCTTAAATTCTAACATTTCAAATTTACCCACAGTATCGTCATTATTTATGTTAAAGGAAAAAAATATTTTCTCACGTGGTTATTGTTGTGTGTGTCAGTATAAATTCACGTTCAGACGTAAATTTTTTAGAAACGAGTCGGTCAAATATAATGCGATTTAATGCTTGTTTTTGTGTATGTTTTCGGTTGTTCTACGTTTTGTCATATATGTTGGTAGATTCATGTTTCATCGTAAACGATGTAAATTTATGTTTTGACATAAGTTTTTTTTGGAAACGAGTCTTGTCAAACATAATACCTTTTAATTCTTATTTTTACATACGATTTCGATTGGTCTATATTTCTAACGTAAACTGTGTACAAAAATGAGTTGGCTCAGTAAAAAAACGTCTTTATTCGACGGTATAAAGTCGAGTTACCTATGTTTCTAATGTAAATTTTGTTCGGAAATGAGTTGGCTCAAATATAAAATGTTTTCATTCGACGACATAAGATCAAGTTATTGTACACAGTCATATGATTAATGTATCACATGATGTGTCACATCATATAAACAATTTATGTGTCACCACCACAATGCATAAGTGTATCAATCAAACTAGTTTGAATAGAAAGCCAATGAGGTAGTGGTGGAGTGGTTGGGGAAAGACTTGGTGTTTCTTGTGACCCGGGTTCGATTCCCACCCTCGTTATTTTCTGCGGCATCCGAGCAATGATGATGACAAACGCACCGAGGAGCGTTCGATCCTGAGGCGCACCCCGGTTTTAACCCAATTGTTATTCCAGCTAGGAAACTCGTGTGGAGGCAGTTTGGTTTCCGGGAGAACGCCATAACCAAGTCTAATATACCAACGTGGACCCGATTAAGACAACGTAGTATGAAGCAGAGATTGGCTAAGGCTGTTGATTAGACAATGTAACATTATGTCACTCGTGTAAAAGACACCGTTAAAAAAAAAGTTTGAATAGAAAGGAAATGAATTAGGAGTGGCCATCGTGATTACCAACGCAATTAAGCATTGGTATCATCGAACACAAAATAATAATAAATCACCATTCACCACCACCACCACCACCTTCTTCTTGTAACAACTCTGTGAGTCGTGATCTCTGCTGCTGCAAATCCAAAGCCATGGCTGCGCTATCAAATTCCTTCATTTTAAATCCAACTCCATTTTCACATGGTATTCATTCCTTCCTCCCTTTCCATCCATTTATCTCATCGTAAACCCCAACATCTGCAATATTGTTTATACCTGTTGCTGCTATAAGTTGTTTATCAGGGCTCAGTAATAGTAGTTTAGAAAAATGCATATTGTCTTTGAATCATCTAAGCTGGGTGTTTGGATGCAACTTTAATCGTGGTGTAGCCATACTTCATTTTCATTCTCAATTTGATCACTGACCTTAGGGTTTTAAAAGTAGACATTGTGAATTAAATAATCACTGACCTTAGATTATGGATTGATTGAACCTAAGAGTTGGTAATCTCACTCGCTTTATATATAGGGGTGGGTTCAAATGATAACCACTAAATATATGTGAACAATCTGATTCACCAGTGATACTTGATTAATCGATGAATACACACACTATCTTTTGAATCATTACTGTTTTCACCAATGAACATATGTGGTCATTAGTGAACCCTGCATCAACCGGTTAATAAAATGGTTTCTAAATATGTCACACCCTCAAAATCCACTTGCGGAGTTTTACCGCGAGGCGCATGACAAACCAGGATCCAAGTCAATGATCACAATAAACAATACTAAATGAATTTCAAAAACATAGTTTAAAAATCCCAAAACATCAGCGGAAGCTAAATGTCGTTACATAAACAAAATAAAACCAAATGTTTAATGTTCAAAACCATGCAACTCTAACTAGACGCCGTGCAGACGCGTGCGCCCTAGTTCCACTTTGCTACCTTAGCGACCTGAGAAAACATGTAAGAGTTTACGTCAGCACAAAAATGCTGGTGAGTTTACAGGTTTGTAATCAAAGTTCCAAGTATAACCTGTCCATACTATAACAATTGTAAACCAAGTACGCTAGCTAGGCGCATGTACCATTACTACTACGATTGGAAAACCATTACTAACTCGCAAACCAGATGTTGTGCCCGTATAGTAAACCTGTTCCTGTTTGAGACAATATGCACCCGCCCGGCGCTCCATGCCGACGGGTGGGGTTGGTCACTCCCAATAGCGCTATTCACATTTCCCCGTTGTGCAAACCAGCACATTCATGGTTTCCCCCCGGGACTTCCAAAGATCGTATAGTAAACCGTTTGAAAACCCATAGTATGACAGTTGTTACCAAATAGTTGTTTAACACATGTTTTCTCCCCCGAAAACGAAAACCAAGTAAAGTGGGGCCGTAAACTCACCTTAGGTTGCGTTAACTTCAGCTAATAGAATAGTTCAACAAGCTATGCTAGTCCCGTAAAACAGCGACCTAACATATGATAGTTACAAGTACTTAGACTAATAACCCTTAGGTTAGTTAGTCCCTAGATGTCCAGACCATAACCAAGTTCGTGACTGTTTAACCGACCCAAAGTACAAGACTCGACATCCCATTGGTGACCCGAGACTCCCCGTGTTATGTTTACGCTCCAAAACATACAATCACGCAAGTGCACTTAACATACGTTAACACACAACAAGCTATAGCACATAGTTCACGTATCACCGAAATACATCCAAGTATATGTTACCAAGTTATTAGACATGTTACGGGGTTCCTAGCATGTTCTTAGGTGTCCAAACGGGTCTCGAAATGCTAAAATATACATACAGCAGTAGTACACGCGATTAGGAAAAGTCAACTAGCATTTAGGTTGGTCAACTGGCATTTAGGAAGGCTAATCGCATGTAACTACTAGCATTTAGGGCTAATTGCATGTAACAGCTAGCAATTAGGGCTAATTGCATGTAACAGCTAGCAATTAGGGCTAATTGCATGTAACAGCTAGCAATTAGGGCTAATCACATGCAACAGCTAGCAATTAGGGCTAATCACATGTAACACCTAGCAATTAGGGCTAATCGCATGTAACACCTAGCAATTAGGGCTAATCGCATGTAACACCTAGCAATTAGGGCTAATCGCATGCAACACCTAGCAATTAGGGCTAATCGCATGTAACACCTAGCAATTAGGGCTAATCGCCTGTAACAGCTAGCAATTAGGGCTAATCGCCTGTAACAGCTAGCAATTAGCCTGCTAATCGCCTGTAACCTTGCTGTTCCAGTTTTTCGCGCGTTTAACGCTCCAAATCAGATCCAGAACGTGTGTAACCACCCAATATCATCCCAAACACTATCCTAAACATGTTTCAACTAAAACCCTTCGTTTTGCCTCGTATTATCAGCCCTGCATGAAATCATGTAATCCAAACACCATTCACATAGCATGCAACATCACACTAACATGCGTAACTATAACCCTAATGATCAATTCTCAGATTATATCATCATAATATCATTATCAACACTGATCTATCATAATAACATAGCAAATCATCATCATGAATCACAAAAACCCTAGCTTTTTACTCATACACACTCATAACACATGCATATTAGTTATAATCCGTTTAACAACCCTTATTGACGATTTTCAGAAAGCTTTTTCGTTTAACAACAGGTCTGGACCCTTAGGGATTGATTAAAAATGTTTATAAAGGTTTATGGATGAAAATCAAACCTTAGAATTATGAAAGTATGATGATTTAAGCTTGAAACCTTGAGTTTTGATCAAAAATCGCCTTCCAGAGGTTGTTTATGTGTTGGGGCGGTTTATGGGACGATTAGGGTTTGTATAATGAAGTTTAGGAGGTTAAGTATGGTATTTATAGTCGTTTTTAGTCGTCACTTACGTTGCAGGCGATTAGCTTTCAGTTGCAGGCGATTAGGGCTGCTAATCGCCACCCCCTTAGGCGATTAGCCCCCTAATCGCCACCTTGAGGCAGCTACTCGCCCCCTGGGGTGAGCTAATCGCCACCCTGCAGGTGATTAGCTCACCCTAATCGCCTGCAGGGTCCTGTTCCATGTATTTTGCGCGTTAAACCCCGTTTTAACACATGTTAACACATTTTCAC
Source organism: Ambrosia artemisiifolia (assembly GCA_032199755.1). NCBI lineage: Eukaryota > Viridiplantae > Streptophyta > Magnoliopsida > Asterales > Asteraceae > Ambrosia > Ambrosia artemisiifolia. The sequence goes on from CM063512.1 coordinate 712,458, forward strand.
ATACCGACAAGTCACATAATGATTGTAAACACATAACACTAGTAAATACACATATTTACACTCGTTCACCAATTCCCGGGACTCGAGATTCGTACGTTCCGTATGCCCTGACGATCCTACAAATCGTCACCGTTTGTACACTTGGTTAAGGACTGACATCTAACGATCCTCTAGGCCAACATCTAATGATTCCCTAGACTCATATAACAGTTCCCGAACCATAACCCGACTCAACTAACCCAGTTAAGTACAGAATACGCGTGACTCGCTAAGGTAGACTTTAATTTAGACGACGTTGTTAACTTGAATTTGCCGGGTGTCACATCATCCCCACGTTAAAAGAATTTTCGTCCCGAAAATTATGTAAGTACCAAGAGTATGAACAAAAGAAACAGACAAAAATAGAAACCAAGAGAGAGAATTACCCGAGTTGTCACATCATCCCCACGTTAAAAGGAATCTCGCCCCGAGATTCATTCCGTTGCAGTGGTAACGTGTCTCGACTCGAATGCCTCTTTAGGAAAGAGATGAGGATACTTAGACTTCATCTGATCCTCGCGTTCCCAAGTGTATTCCGGTCCCCGGTTCGAGTTCCATCGAACCTTAACAATACGAATCTTGCTGTGACGCAGACTGCGAATCTTGTAATCAAGGATCTCGACAGGTTCCTCCACTATCCGAAGACGATCATCAACCTTGATCTCTTCTAGTGGAACAATGAGAGACTCGTCAGTCAGACACTTCTTCAGGTTAGATACGTGGAAGACGTTATGTACGTTACCGAGCTCCGTCGGTAAATCAAGTCGATATGCCACCGGTCCGATCCGTTCCAGGATCGTAAATGGACCGACATACCGCGGGTTAAGTTTGCCACGCTTCCCAAAGCGTATGACGCCCTTCCACGGTGAAACCTTTAGAAGCACCTTGTCACCAACTTGAAACTCCAATGGCTTACGGCGATGATCAGCATAACTCTTTTGTCGGTCCCGTGCCGCTGCCAATCGATTACGAATCTGTACGATCTTCTCAGAAGTCTCGTACACCAGTTCTGGCCCAGTGAGCTGACTCTCACCCACTTCGGCCCAACAGAGAGGAGACCTGCATTTCCGTCCGTACAATGCCTCGAACGGAGCTGCTTTGATGCTCGTATGATAACTGTTGTTGTAAGAGAATTCTACTAACGGTAAGTGAGCTTCCCAACCTTTGCCAAAATCGATCACACATGCCCGCAGCATGTCTTCTAGAGTTTGAATTGTACGCTCACTCTGACCGTCAGTTTGTGGATGATAAGCCGTACTCATGTCTAGTTGGGTACCCAAAGCCTTGTGCAAAGACTTCCAGAAGTGAGAAGTAAAATGGGAGTCACGATCCGAGATAATAGAAACTGGCACCCCGTGCTTAGAGACAACTTCTTTCAGATATAAACGAGCCAACCGATCCATGGTGTCGGTCTCCTTAATGGCAAGGAAATGGGCTGATTTCGTCAAACGGTCGACAATCACCCATATCTTATCATTCCCGCTCGGTGACTTAGGTAGCTGTGTGACAAAGTCCATTGTAATCCGTTCCCATTTCCACTCTGGAATTTCGGGTTGTTGCAATAGACCCGACGGTTTCTGGTATTCTACCTTGACCTTAGCACAGGTCAAGCACTTACTCACGTATGAGGCTATATCCGCCCTCATGTTTGGCCACCAGTACAGTATTTTTAGATCCTGGTACATCTTGTCTGAACCAGGATGAATGGAATACCGAGACTTGTGAGCTTCATCAAGAACCAGCTCCCGAAGTCCCCCGAATAAGGGAACCCAGACGCGTTCTGCGAAGTAGCGCAGGCCATCAGGCCTTTGCTCGAGATGTTTGTCGGCACCGTGCATAGTTTCAGCCTTAAGGTTTTCCTCCTTCAAGGCTTCTGACTGAGCAGAACGGAGTTGATCAGGCAGAGAGGAGTGGATTGTGAGTTGCAACGCCCGAACGCGACGAGGGTTTGTCGATTCTTTCCTGCTCAAGGCGTCTGCCACAACATTCGCCTTGCCAGGATGGTACTTAATGGCACAGTCATAGTCGTTCAGGAGTTCAACCCAACGGCGCTGTCGTATGTTCAGGTGCTGTTGGTCAAAAATGTGCTGGAGACTCTTGTGATCGGTGTAGACGGTGCATTTGGTACCGTACAAGTAATGCCTCCAGATTTTCAACGCGAACACCACCGCACCCAATTCCAAATCATGGGTAGTGTAGTTCCTCTCATGCACTTTGAGTTGACGGGAAGCGTACGCAATCACCTTCTCGCGTTGCATCAACACGCAACCGAGACCATGAATAGAAGCATCACAATAAACAACGAAATCTTCAGTGCCCTCAGGCAAAGACAAGATAGGAGCAGTGCAAAGCTTAGTCTTCAGTTTTTGGAATGCGGACTCCTGTGGTTCACCCCAGTCGAACTTTCTATCCTTCTGAGTAAGAGTGGTGAGGGGTTGAGCGACCTTCGAGAACCCCTTAATGAAACGCCGATAATAACCCGCAAGGCCTAGGAATTGCCGCACCTCAGTTGGCGTCTTCGGTGCTTCCCAGTCCTTGATCGCTTCGATCTTAGCTGGATCGACATGGATTCCCAGTTCATTGACTACATGCCCTAGGAATTGGACTTCGCGTAACCAGAAATCGCACTTCGAGAACTTGGCGTACAGCTGTTCTCGTCGTAAGAGTTCCAAAACTAACCGTAGATGTTCCCCATGTTCGGTCTCGTTCTTGGAATAGATCAGAATATCATCAATAAACACGATGACGAACTTGTCAAGATACGGTTTACAAACGCGGTTCATCAAGTCCATGAAAACCGCCGGTGCGTTAGTGAGACCAAAAGGCATGACCAGGAATTCGAAATGGCCATAACGTGTTCGAAAAGCAGTCTTTGCAACGTCAGCCTCCCTGACGCGCAGCTGGTGATAACCGGACCTCAAATCGATCTTGGAATAATAACTAGAACCCTGAAGCTGGTCGAATAGATCATCAATACGTGGAAGGGGATAACGGTTCTTAATGGTCAATTTGTTCAGTTCTCTGTAGTCCACACACAATCGGAAACTTCCATCCTTCTTCTTAACAAATAAAATCGGGGCTCCCCAAGGGGAAGAACTAGGTCTGATGAAACCCTTATCCAAGAGTTCCTGTAACTGGTTAGACAATTCTTGCATCTCAGGAGGTGCAAGACGGTAGGGGGCCCGAGCAATAGGAGCAGCGCCAGGTACAAGATCAATACCGAACTCAACCTGACGATGGGGAGGAAGACCAGATAAATCATCAGGAAAGACATCAGAAAACTCGCGTACAACCGGGATATCGTCGATCTTCTTCTCGCTGGTAGTGGAAACAGATAAAAGTGCTAGAACAGCCGAATAACCCTTCCGAAGATACTTAAGGGCTTTCATGCTAGAGATGAGACTTAGCGGAGCACCGCTCTTGTCCCCGTACACAGAAAGAAATTCTCCATCAGGGAGAGGAATCCGGATGACCTTGTCGTAACAAACGATCTCAGCGCGATACAGCGACAACCAATCCATGCCTATAACCACGTCAAAACTACCCAAAGGTACCGGCATAAGGTCGATAGGAAAAGACAAACCCGACAACTCTATGCGACATTCCCGAAGAACGCAAGTAGCTTCTATCTTCTTACCGTCAGCCAATTCTATAATATATTTAGCCTCTAAAGGAACAGGTACTACATCTAACAAACGACTAATTTCCACAGATATGAAACTTTTGTCGGCGCCAGAGTCAAATAAAACACTAACAGAGCGATCGTTGAGAAGAAACGTACCAGTGACTGTGTCAGGGTCCTGTCTTGCCTCTGCAGTCCCAATAACGAAGGCACGTGCGTTCCTGTTTCCGCCCCCGTTGTTACCATTTCCATTCCCATTACCATTCCCGTTTCCTCCCTGCTTCAGTTTTGGACACTCCTTCTTATAATGCCCCGTTTCCCCACAGTGAAAGCATCCCTGTTTACCCGCAGTCCCCTGAGTAGTAGAAGTCGGAGTAGTAGCTGGGGCCTGAGTCGATGGAAGAGTCGCCCTACAGTCTTTGGCAAAATGCCCCAACCTCTGGCAGCGATGGCAACGATTGTTGTCACAATTCCCATGATGATGGCGTCCACACTTATTGCATTTCGGTAACTTCCCTACATACCCACCACTTGGCTTAGAACCCGATGAAGATGAACCCCCACTATCAAACCTTTTCCCCTGTTGAGCTGGTGCTGGTGTAGAACTCTTCACATCATTATCCCACTTTCGTTTGTTGCTCTCTGGAGCCTTAGCAGTTGAACCCTTGGCAGGCAAGATACCCTCACTCACCTTCAAGTTAGTCATCCTATGAGCAGACCGGACCACCTCCGAATAGGTAGGAAGATTCCCCGCAGCCACCAACCCTGCGATTTCTGGCACAAGACCCGAGATATAATGCTCAATCCTCCTGTATTCCGGCACATGTAGATCAGGACAAAGCACAGCCAACTCATTCCGCCTCACAGTATACTTCTCAATTTCCGACCCAGACATTTTGAGGTTCCACACCTCGTGTTCCAGCTTTTGAATCTCCTCCCTGGGACAGTACTCCCTCTTCAGCAGTTGCACAAAGTTTTCCCAGGGCATAGCATAAGCCTCCCCTATACCCATAGTCTGGGTGATATCGTTCCACCAGGTCAACGCAACATCCTGGAGCAACCCAGCAGAATACTTGACTCGATCCTCAGGAAGACAATTACACATCAGGAAAACAGACTCCACCTTCTCCAACCACCTGAGCAAACCTACTGCACCCTCAGTACCCGCGAACTCATGGGGCTTGCAGTCCCGAAACATTTTGTAGGTGCACATGGGTGGTGGTGGTGGATTAACATGACCACCTGTAAAGAAACACGTAAGAAAACCACGGGAAATGTAAACAAGTTCACCGATGAGATAGAAGTGGTTAGGTCAACTTACCGCCATTGTGCCCTAGCTGGAAGGCAGCCTGCAGCAAGTTGTTCAAGTCATCCTGCGTGAGGTTCACACCCCCACGACCACCATTTCCACGCCCACCATTGCGACCACCTCCACGTCCTCCTCGTGCTCCAGACATGATTCTGGCAAAAAGGACGAGAAAATTTAGTTTCACAGCCAATGATAAACACTAGCGTTTACAAGATCAAAGCTAGATCCAACCCAGGACTATCCATTCGAACCCAGAGCTCACTAAGGCTTTCATGCATTTCGGTTTATGATTTTGTGTGCACCCAAAATGATAAACCGCTCTACATGGTCCTCCAAGTGTTCTCCTAGTTCAAAGTTCAATTCACCGGACATAGACTCTTAGCTATACACCGTAATACTACGGTAGTTCATGACAAGGGTTTCTATTGGGGTAGGAAGGGAGATGTCCGAGTCTTGGACCAATCTCAAGAGTATACAGTTAACCCCAATGTACCTCACTGTCTAGTAAGCAAGTAACCCAGTAAAAGAGTCTGGATGATGTAACACAGAAGGACAAGATGATTTAGAGACACCCCGACAAGTCTATGAGTAACCCAGTATAAAGTTTAGTACCATGTGATCATCTAGTGTGTGCGACTCAGTTATAGACTAGACTCTACATGCAGTCCTAGTTCACTATAACCATTGGCTCTGATACCAATCTGTCACACCCTCAAAATCCACTTGCGGAGTTTTACCGCGAGGCGCATGACAAACCAGGATCCAAGTCAATGATCACAATAAACAATACTAAATGAATTTCAAAAACATAGTTTAAAAATCCCAAAACATCAGCGGAAGCTAAATGTCGTTACATAAACAAAATAAAACCAAATGTTTAATGTTCAAAACCATGCAACTCTAACTAGACGCCGTGCAGACGCGTGCGCCCTAGTTCCACTTTGCTACCTTAGCGACCTGAGAAAACATGTAAGAGTTTACGTCAGCACAAAAATGCTGGTGAGTTTACAGGTTTGTAATCAAAGTTCCAAGTATAACCTGTCCATACTATAACAATTGTAAACCAAGTACGCTAGCTAGGCGCATGTACCATTACTACTACGATTGGAAAACCATTACTAACTCGCAAACCAGATGTTGTGCCCGTATAGTAAACCTGTTCCTGTTTGAGACAATATGCACCCGCCCGGCGCTCCATGCCGACGGGTGGGGTTGGTCACTCCCAATAGCGCTATTCACATTTCCCCGTTGTGCAAACCAGCACATTCATGGTTTCCCCCCGGGACTTCCAAAGATCGTATAGTAAACCGTTTGAAAACCCATAGTATGACAGTTGTTACCAAATAGTTGTTTAACACATGTTTTCTCCCCCGAAAACGAAAACCAAGTAAAGTGGGGCCGTAAACTCACCTTAGGTTGCGTTAACTTCAGCTAATAGAATAGTTCAACAAGCTATGCTAGTCCCGTAAAACAGCGACCTAACATATGATAGTTACAAGTACTTAGACTAATAACCCTTAGGTTAGTTAGTCCCTAGATGTCCAGACCATAACCAAGTTCGTGACTGTTTAACCGACCCAAAGTACAAGACTCGACATCCCATTGGTGACCCGAGACTCCCCGTGTTATGTTTACGCTCCAAAACATACAATCACGCAAGTGCACTTAACATACGTTAACACACAACAAGCTATAGCACATAGTTCACGTATCACCGAAATACATCCAAGTATATGTTACCAAGTTATTAGACATGTTACGGGGTTCCTAGCATGTTCTTAGGTGTCCAAACGGGTCTCGAAATGCTAAAATATACATACAGCAGTAGTACACGCGATTAGGAAAAGTCAACTAGCATTTAGGTTGGTCAACTGGCATTTAGGAAGGCTAATCGCATGTAACTACTAGCATTTAGGGCTAATTGCATGTAACAGCTAGCAATTAGGGCTAATTGCATGTAACAGCTAGCAATTAGGGCTAATTGCATGTAACAGCTAGCAATTAGGGCTAATCACATGCAACAGCTAGCAATTAGGGCTAATCACATGTAACACCTAGCAATTAGGGCTAATCGCATGTAACACCTAGCAATTAGGGCTAATCGCATGTAACACCTAGCAATTAGGGCTAATCGCATGCAACACCTAGCAATTAGGGCTAATCGCATGTAACACCTAGCAATTAGGGCTAATCGCCTGTAACAGCTAGCAATTAGGGCTAATCGCCTGTAACAGCTAGCAATTAGCCTGCTAATCGCCTGTAACCTTGCTGTTCCAGTTTTTCGCGCGTTTAACGCTCCAAATCAGATCCAGAACGTGTGTAACCACCCAATATCATCCCAAACACTATCCTAAACATGTTTCAACTAAAACCCTTCGTTTTGCCTCGTATTATCAGCCCTGCATGAAATCATGTAATCCAAACACCATTCACATAGCATGCAACATCACACTAACATGCGTAACTATAACCCTAATGATCAATTCTCAGATTATATCATCATAATATCATTATCAACACTGATCTATCATAATAACATAGCAAATCATCATCATGAATCACAAAAACCCTAGCTTTTTACTCATACACACTCATAACACATGCATATTAGTTATAATCCGTTTAACAACCCTTATTGACGATTTTCAGAAAGCTTTTTCGTTTAACAACAGGTCTGGACCCTTAGGGATTGATTAAAAATGTTTATAAAGGTTTATGGATGAAAATCAAACCTTAGAATTATGAAAGTATGATGATTTAAGCTTGAAACCTTGAGTTTTGATCAAAAATCGCCTTCCAGAGGTTGTTTATGTGTTGGGGCGGTTTATGGGACGATTAGGGTTTGTATAATGAAGTTTAGGAGGTTAAGTATGGTATTTATAGTCGTTTTTAGTCGTCACTTACGTTGCAGGCGATTAGCTTTCAGTTGCAGGCGATTAGGGCTGCTAATCGCCACCCCCTTAGGCGATTAGCCCCCTAATCGCCACCTTGAGGCAGCTACTCGCCCCCTGGGGTGAGCTAATCGCCACCCTGCAGGTGATTAGCTCACCCTAATCGCCTGCAGGGTCCTGTTCCATGTATTTTGCGCGTTAAACCCCGTTTTAACACATGTTAACACATTTTCACATACCGACAAGTCACATAATGATTGTAAACACATAACACTAGTAAATACACATATTTACACTCGTTCACCAATTCCCGGGACTCGAGATTCGTACGTTCCGTATGCCCTGACGATCCTACAAATCGTCACCGTTTGTACACTTGGTTAAGGACTGACATCTAACGATCCTCTAGGCCAACATCTAATGATTCCCTAGACTCATATAACAGTTCCCGAACCATAACCCGACTCAACTAACCCAGTTAAGTACAGAATACGCGTGACTCGCTAAGGTAGACTTTAATTTAGACGACGTTGTTAACTTGAATTTGCCGGGTGTCACAAAATATGTAGTGGTTCTCATTTCGACCTATCACTAGATACTGGCTTTGCACCTGCTGCTTGTTACAATGTACTCCAACAATGCATTAGTTTTTACCATCATCAGACGAAGCCACAGAACACGAAAGTGCATTATATAAGTGATCACTAGTGGAGACATGCGAAGTAAAAAACCATGCAATTTGATGAAAAGGTTTATGTGTTTGATTAGTGATCTGATCTCCTACATGTAGGATATATCTCAAGCATCTTAATTAAAAAAGAGAACTATACACGAGTACATGACCTCCTACTGAATCATTCAGGATAATGCAAAGATTCAAAAATGTTGAGAAGTGTGAAAGCTAATGTTTCATTTATTTAATGGTAGGTTCGTCTATGAAGTCGTTTGACCAAAGCACCAGATTGTTGTTCGGTCAAAGTCCAAGTCTTGTGGGCAATGTGCAATTACATACATCTAAAAGGACACTTTTTGTTCAAGCCAGATACAGGTAACCATCACTTAACTCTGTTTTACTTGATAAAGATTTACCTTGCAACGTTACGGTTATTAACCCTCATTGGATTTGGCTTTCCAGTGAAGGATCAAACAGTGGGAGTGCATTTGTTGGTGGCTTTGTTCTTGGAGGACTGATTGTGGGCACACTTGGTTGTGTGTATGCACCTCAGGTTACATGAGCAGTTCTACCATTTAAATTATAGGGGGGGGGGGGGGGTGGTTGTCTATATGAAGAATTGCGCCTTTTATTTTTGACCAAAATAACACTTCTTTGTTTAAAAAAAAGCTTCATCTTTTTGAGAAAAAAAATCCTTAAATTGAAAAAAAAAGAATATTAAAACTGGATACCTTCAATTGACAAACAAGTGAAATTCCTCAACCGGAAATCGCAAGATGCTGGGTACCTTTTTATTCAACTTGCTCTTAATTGAACTATATTTTTTATCCGAACCAGATTAGCAAGGCACTAGCTGGAGCTGACAAAAAGGAATTGCTCAAGAAGCTGCCTGCATTCATTTATGATGAAGAAAAGGCTTTGGAGGTAGACAATCTTAATTCTTAAGAACTTTAATAGTTTGAAGTAGTTAGCTTACTTGATGTCATTTCGTTTACAGAGAACGCGCAAAAAACTGACTGAAAAAATAGCCCAGCTGAATGATGCTATAGACGATGTATCTTCTCAGCTGAAATCAGACGATGAGAGTTCAACTTCAACCGAGAATGGTGCCATTGTTCCTGAAACGTCCCAGTCGGTTGCTTAAAAGATTGTGTTATGACCATCTAAAAAATAATTCATTTTCAATAATATTCGACTTACTATGTTTTCTATTGTGATCTCGACTCCAAAAATGTATTTGAAGATATGTATTTGAGCTATGACTTTGTGGCTGATTGCTTGCTGTTGCACTAAGCAAGACTATGTAGCATAGCAGAGCCTTGAATAATCCATGTTAACGTACAAGTTTTTGATAAATCATAGTATGCATTGGAGGTGATGATGTGTCATTGGGACCCACTTCATGCCACATGGACATGCTATATGGTTTTTAGTTTTTACTTTAGAAACTGTGTGATCAGCTGATTATGATACTTTTTAATTAATGGGTCAATATAATCAGTTTAAAAAATAAAAACAATAAATGTATTCGAGTGGTCAGGATTGTTTGGGGTAGCTAGCTCTACAGTTTAAGGATAACCAAAAAGAATAAGTTCCATAATGAGATGATATTGCAATTGAGTGGTTGATATTGTAACAAACATACATGATCTTATCTATTTCTCCCGCCACACATTTGTTCTTCAAAGATCTGTTGAGTTTGTAGTTGCAGTCATGGCTTCCAATGCAGCTCTTGCCTCCTCAAGAATCCCTACCATCAATAGGCTTCCTTCTAAAACCTCTCTCTCAACTGCCTTCCCTTCTCAATGCAACATCAAGGTATCATCAATCAGTCAGTCAGCCTCCATCTTATTATTAATTTCACTGTTTGAGACTGTTTAAGCTCATGTTTGAATTTGGTTTGCAGAGATCGGAAGTAGCTGACTTCTCCGGCCTGCGATCCACAGGCAGTGTCACATTTGGCAACTATGTTAGGGACTCGTCCTTCTTCGATGCTGTCTCTGCCCAGTTTACCCCTAAGGTATCGATAATCCCAGTCTCATGTTGCGAAGTTTTTGTTCATGTTCGTTCGTTTAGCATTAAACTTGTTTACGAACATATAACCAAACCATAATTTATGTTCGTTTAGTAAGGAATCGAACTTGTTCACAAACATATACCATTCAAAATAAAATATCCTTAATCCCAAACATTACATGTAATTAACCACTTGACAAATTAATCATAAACATAACGAAACTTGGACTTTGATAATCCAAAGTACGATTCATTGGCCGATACTAATCCATACTTACAACAAGGACACGCCCAACTTTCACTTATGTTGCCAAAGGCAATCCTAGTAGCATAATTATCATTGACTAACACTTGATTTGCACTTGATACATACTCGATTTTGTGTATACGTTTCTCCATTTCATTCATAATAATCACTGTGAGAGAAGTCAAGTATAAATCTATGATCATGTAAAACCATGTCTTATTATCGGCCAGTTAGTGATAGTTTAGAATTAGATTATTAAAATCTAATTACCCTTAAGCAAAATTATCATCACCATAAAATGCTTTTAAAAACCGCGGTAAATAAAAATATGATAAACTACATAATATCATTGTCACCATAAAATGTTTGAAATATCTAAAATATGTGAATTTCATGGTAATGCAAAAATCTTAACGCTGATTTCGTACTTGGTAAATATAAATAACATATAATGTGGATATTAATTAGGATAAAAATGTGAATCAGGCTGCAGGATCAGCTGCTGTTAAGGTAGAGACAGTTGCAAAACTAAAGGTAGCAATCAACGGATTCGGACGAATTGGACGGAACTTTCTCCGGTGCTGGCATGGCCGGAAAGACTCACCACTCGAAGTGGTGGTGGTCAACGACAGTGGTGGTGTTAAAAATGTAAGCCAACATTACCACAGTTAATGCAAAGTGTAAAATTTTCTAAAGCTTGATTTCAAGTTTTCACAATTTGCTAGATGTGTATAGGCTTCTCACTTGCTCAAGTATGACTCCATGTTGGGTACCTTCAAAGCCGATGTGAAGATCGTCGATAACGAGACGATTAGTGTTGATGGAAAGCTGATTAAAGTTGTTTCTAGTCGAGATCCTCTTAAGCTTCCATGGGCAGAACTTGGTATCGACATTGTTATTGAGGTATATATGTCTGTTTTATTTTAATTTCAATGTTTTATGGTTTAAGGTTTAGGGTTTGTTAGCTGAAATTATATTGAAATAAATGTGGTTTTTTTAATGTGACGACTAGGGAACTGGAGTGTTTGTGGACGGGCCAGGAGCGGGGAAGCACATCCAAGCCGGTGCTAAGAAGGTGATCATCACCGCACCCGCAAAAGGTTCCGACATTCCAACATATGTTGTAGGTGTTAACGAGCAGGACTACGGCCACGATGTTGCTAACATTGTTAGGTGTGTTTTTATGCAAACTTTTTATCAAGGTTTCCACATGTGTCACTTATGAAATCTAAATTTGTCTAATGTTACCATGTTTACATAGTAACGCTTCTTGCACCACCAACTGCTTGGCTCCTTTCGTGAAGGTCATGGACGAAGAATTCAGTAAGCATATGTTTTGTAATTTGAATAAGAAATGAATTGTACTATACGTATAGGGACGTTTATAAATCACTGAAACCAATAGTACCGTTCAAACTAAAGCAAGTCGGCCGGTTTGGCACCCTACTGTTTGGTTTTGATGGTTTCTGCCTGTCTGGGTTTAGCAGTTTGGTCCAGTATGAAACTTGGAACTAGCTGTGTAAACCGAAAGAGCTGTTTATCTTTTGTTATTTTCATATTTGGATTACCAAGTTATGTACATGAACTAAAATCATGAACCATATTTATCTGTGTTTAAATCTTTAAATCATGTTCATGATTTTCAAAGAATAAAGAATGGTTCAAAACGTCAAAACTGAACTTTCAAACCGGTCAGTTTGGTTTGTGGTTCCCTGAAACTGCAATGACTCATAATTTCATCGAAACTAGTCGAACAGAAATGTGTACACCCATATGTATTATACAACCGGTTATTATCTACATCGAACTTTTGATTGTATATACTACATTTTTTTTATTATCTACAGATATTGTTAAGGGAACAATGACTACAACCCACTCCTACACTGGTGACCAGGTACGTAGTGTTTTTTAATCATGCTTATATTAAAAATAATAATAAATTGAACTGTATTAACTGCTTTAAGACTTATATGATGGTTTGGTGATATGCAGAGGCTACTAGACGCTTCACACAGGGACTTGAGGAGGGCTAGAGCTGCAGCATTAAACATAGTCCCAACAAGCACGGGTGCAGCCAAGGCTGTGTCATTAGTCTTGCCGCAACTCAAGGGTAAACTCAACGGGATAGCGCTTCGTGTCCCCACCCCTAACGTCTCTGTTGTTGACCTTGTGGTCAACGTTGCTAAAAAAGGCCTCACAGCTGATGATGTAAACGCCGCCTTCAGGAAAGCCGCTGAAGGGCCGTTGAACGGAATCTTGGCGGTTTGTGACGAGCCACTCGTGTCGGTTGACTTTAGGTGCTCTGATGTTTCGTCCACTATTGACGCTTCGTTAACCATGGTCATGGGTGATGATATGGTTAAGGTTGTCGCCTGGTATGACAATGAATGGGGATACAGGTATGTTCTAAATATCTTCTGTTTTCGCTATAGGTGACAAAACCTGTAGGCAGGCAGGTTGGGTAACAATTAAATTGTTAAAAATGGTTTGGGTCAAAATAAGTATAACATATTAAAATGTGTCGGAAAACAATGAATCCAGTTGACCAAAAACAGCGTGTGCCCGTTGACTTCAAACATAACTTATATATGGAAAACATATGATTAACAAATTACTATCTCAACAATGTTGAATATAGAATGCATACACTAGCAAATATCTATTGATCAAGTCGACCCATTTGACTTTTTGACCCACATAACAGGTTACATTATATTATATTTTGTTTTGTTATGTTGTAGTCAACGTGTTGTCGATTTGGCACATCTGGTGGCGGCCAAATGGCCTGGGGTTGGCACAAAGGGAAGCGGAGACCCGTTGGAGGACTTTTGCGAGACAAACCCTGCCGATGAAGAGTGCAAAGTTTATGAAGCTTAATTTTTGTTTCTTCCTTTTTGCCATAAGATTATATTCTCTTGGAGCATGCCATAAAATGTCATTGTTATGCAACATCATGATGACTTAGTTTGTAAAATTAACATTCGAATTTATGTTGTTGGTTACGGAATTATTACATTTAATTCCCATCGACTTTATATCCTTATTATAATGCAGTGCCTTTTCATAATATAGGCTCAATAGGTTTCTTATAACTACCTATTTTGGTAAATAAGTTTCCTAACTACACTGGTTTAGGAAAAAAAAAAGTTTGTTTTTTGGCCATAATTTACACGCCTCATAACTCGAGATGATTCTTTATCAAAGCTCAAGTGCCCACGTTTATCTACATGCAAGAGTTGAGCTTTTCACACACTCTAAATATAAACAATAAAACAAGTCTGTATATGTGTACATAGTTGATATAGTTTGCACAACGATGGATCGAATCAACTACCATAAAGTGTTTAATTGCTAGGAGTTGAATGATATATGTGAAAGAATAAAAACGAATGGAGAAACTAGGTACATTAGTGTTAGAACAACTAATTAAGATTAAGTTAATAATTAAGCGTAATTGTAATCTATACTTATCACGTCATCATGAGCGTAGTTGACTCCATAATTAAAAAGGTAATGTATAGACATATAAAACAACATACCTGCTTTTACTAATGTATAGACATATAAAAGTCTTCTATAATTAGTGAAGATGTAGAACTTTCTAGTCTATCATATTCGATTTAATCATTATACTTTATATTATTGTATCCAACAATCATTTTAGATTATTAATAACAACTCTTTCGTATGTTTATATTTAAAAATATTATTATTTAATATTAATAACAACTATCTTTTAGTTTATATTTGTTAAAACCAATGGAAAATGAATATATAAGAGAACAAAAAGTTATGTCTAAACATATAATACATGACAGCCATGAATGGACCGAAACACTACGAACGATACTTGTTTTTATTTGTTCATTTAAATTATAAGATATTAAAAAGTTATATAAAAAATACATATTTGTTAAAGGAGATTAAAATATGAAAATCAAATTAGTTTCGAATAATGTTAGTAACAAATAAATGTGAATGAATATATATAACATATACACAAATATAAAAGAATGTAATTAACGAAGATGCAAACATAATAAACAATCATATACAGACATACATGAGTGAAATGACATTCGTTCATATTCATTAGTTTTAGTTTAGTTAAATAAACAAAATTTGTTTTCATGTTCATCCATTCTTATAAATAAATGAACATTAATAACTCTAAGTCAAATGGTTCACTTTTGGTTTGTTAGCTTGTTAACGGACGTTAATAAGTAATGTAGATAAGTATTGATATAACTAATAAAAATATGTTGTGTTAAATAATGGAAAATAAATATTATTTTTTATATATTATCCTAAAAAATAAATCTTAGCCGCAATAACTCCCAACACATCCAGTTACTTTTGGCCACGTATCATAGTGAAAATACAGCGTACACACGGCTTTTACCGTCTCTTAACGGCAAACGTTAAGTAAGTAACCTACCAACAATGATACTCCAAATCCAACGGCTGGGATGCCTTTTCAGTTAGATACATTAAATTAAAGGTAAAATCAAGGATCAGGTCAACTACCACTCATTGTTAGACACGTGTTCCCGCCTGACATCTATCGATTGGATCACCTGGAGTTGCCGGTTGCCAACCACATTGGTAGGTTGATTGCAACTATGCTCCTCTCTTTATGGAAACTCTCCAAAAGCACCTTCAAACTATCACTTATTGCACTTCAGAACAAATAAATACTTCCATCCTTTACTAATATTTATTTCTTTTTCTAGTACATAATAAGAAGTGCAACACATAATAACAATGCATAGTGCTGCTTGAATAATGTTGAGGGTTGAAAAGAATGTTTATAACTAGATTAATTTCTTGTATCGACTACAATATATTAAATCAATATGATAAAGTATTATTATAAGGATCACATATCAAGTTGTCTAGTCTTGTGATTCCACTCTTGTATTGAAGTCAACAACAATATTGTCAGTACTAAAAAAACACATAATATTTTGTTTTATAAGACCGAAGAAGAAAAAATAAGTGAGAAAAGAGTTTATATCAAAAAACACATTGTCTTCCATAATTACAGTGTTTATTTAGACTGTGTCTTGGCTTGGCACCCATGGCC
Source organism: Ambrosia artemisiifolia (assembly GCA_032199755.1). Taxonomy (NCBI): domain Eukaryota; kingdom Viridiplantae; phylum Streptophyta; class Magnoliopsida; order Asterales; family Asteraceae; genus Ambrosia; species Ambrosia artemisiifolia. The sequence continues at coordinate 728,344 of CM063512.1, forward strand.
ATGGCCTAGTCAGCAATTAGGGGTGCTAAAAACCACCATGTAGGGGTGTTATGGGGGCATCAAAAGCTCAGTCGTGACCCATAATGTGTGGACGGCTAGTAACGATCGAAGTTCACAACATAAAATGTATGAAAATAATATACAAAGATCCAACATAGGTGGTATAATAGAGAGATGTTCTATACAAAAGTAGTTATTATAAGTGGAGTTGTATAAATAAGGGTCTGTTTGGTAGCTTCTTAATGAAGCTTTGAACCATTCAGCTCTGAATGGTTCAGCATTCAGATCTGAATGGAATGGTTAAGAGCTGAACCATTCAGACTTGGTGTATAGCTAAACCATTCAGCACTTAATCATTCAGACCTGTTAATAATTCAACATTTAATCAACCAAACAGCCTTTATACAAATTATTTCATTTCGTTACTATGGAATTAGGTTGCATGAGACGGGTAGAAGTTACATAACTTTTTTATACGAGGACCTTGATGTATTTTTTGATAAACAATATGGGTCTGCTTATATCTTGATAAAAAGTTGAAGGGTGCGAATGTAAAACGTTACAGAAACAATAATAATAACTCGTTTTCGTTTCCTACATCTTTTTCTAAGAAGTTCTTCTGTTAGGGTTAAACACGCTGACAAAGGCCATTTTGCTTTCTGTATTTTTATTTACTTACCATATTAATCCTCCAATCCTACCACAATCACGATCTCAATTTCTGCAATCATCCCTTGTTTACATACTGTTCGTGTTGGCATCTTCGAATCGATACGATCACACGTTTTCAATGCATAATTGAAGTGGGTTCTGCTTTTTAATCGTCTTTTCGGATACCCATATTCAAATATCGAAAAAAGTTACAATTTTTAGAAGAGGGTTGTGTTTGTATTTGGCTGATATTGAGGGTTTTATGCAACTGCAAAGATCATGGCAGCAGGTACTGAGTTTTCGCCTTATGCGATGTTAGAAACAGGATTTAACAGAGATAACATATCAACTGGAGAAGAATTGATGTCACAGAATTCAGATCATTTCAAACAGATGGCGATCCGGAAGCCTCCCAGGCATATATCGGCTGTTCGACATAGTATCAGCACTGCAACGCTGCAACCGCCTCATAGTCCGGTATAATTTGTTATATTTGTGATGAATATTGAATACCATGTTATGTTGCTTTATGTTACATTATATGTGTCCATTCATGGTTTTATTTGTTGCATAGAGTTTAGTTTAGATAACCATTGTGCATAATGTTTTAGATTGCTTATTCAAACCACTTATAATAACTTTTTGAAGATATAAGTATTAGGTCTTTTCATACAATTAGAAGGAACATTACATAAGGATAGTAGGTAGGCAGGCAACAAGCTGCGCCACCACCCCTTTCTGGACCGAAAATCCCAATCTGCTAAAAACAAACCCCTGCCCTTGAGGGGTGGAAAGGTTGTTGTGCACTACTTGCTGAACCCGAGCCAAATTCAAGTAGTTATTAGTTAGTTTGTTTTTTTAGCTTTCATAGGTGAATTCTGGCTTCTATTTGAAGTAACGAATATACTTTACGTGTAAGTTAAGGTTTCATATGCGTATGTGCAATTCTTATGGTTTTGCTATTTAACACTTGTATGAATATTGAATCTAACATTATGGATGAATTCTGCTAGGATTTTGAGCTTGGGATTATTGCGGTTAAATCTGTTACAGATGGGAAATCCGAGTATTTGCCCATGATTCGATCGGGAAGCTGTGCAGAAAAAGGGCCAAAACAATATATGGAAGATGAACATATATGTATAGATGATCTTGTTGAATATTTAGATGGAAAAGAGGGTTTCCCTACACCTGGAGCTTTTTATGGGGTATGTGTTCATTAAAGCCTCTTTTAGGACAGATTGTGTATGTAGGGAACCGACTTTGGTCCATTCCGGGGTGATATTCTTTATGGGGTGTTTGAATGGGTTATCTGCTTATTGCGTTTTTAAAAGCAAGTAAGCACTTTTGAGTGTTTGGATGAGTATGATTGCGTAGGTTTTATGTACGTGAAATAAGCATTTTGAAATTTCTTATTTCAAACTGATTATTCTTGCTGGATTCAAAATTAATAGTTCACCCTTTAGGGTGAAATAAAATTAGTTTTTTTCAATACGTTGATTTATGAGCATAATCATAATGCCACGGAGCCGTCTTTTGAGGCACCATGCAGCATCCTTGGGATCGTCAAGGATCAGCCTATCTATCCGTCGCGCTTATGATCATGGGTCAATGGTATTGACCTGCCATGGAAAAATAAGGTGAGGCACTCCTGAAGCAGAGATTAACCATAGCTCATGTGTTTAACTGTTTAAGCACAACTTGAGTAGATGCGATCTTCAGACATTTGGCACGTCAGTCACGATAAGCTATTTAAAGTTTAGACAACAAAATTCAGACACCTTATTTTGATTCACAATAGGCTCAAATTTATAAATATAAGAAACCTAATGTTCAGAAGTTTTGAAATTGGACCGAAGTTGGTTAATTTTCTAGTAATTTGCATGAAATTATGTCAATGACAGCTAGATTATAAAAGCTGCTCCCATTAATATGTTGAAATTTATGTTTGCAGGTATTTGATGGACATGGTGGTACAGATGCTGCAACTTATGTTAGAGAAAACATATTAAAGTTCATTATTGAGGATTCTCAGTTCCCTGTTTGTTTAGAAAAGGCGATTCAGAATGCATTTTTGAAGGCTGACCATGCCTTTGCTGACAATGCATCGCTTGACATCTCATCAGGAACCACAGTCTTGACTGCACTTGTATTCGGAAGGTATGCGGACTTTCTCCTACTTTATAGGGGTCATAATCACACTTATTACCACATGTTTAGACTTTGTTAACCCGTTAAAACGGGTCATTTTTATATGGATCAAAACATTCCTCCCTTTCTTTTTAATATTTTTGTGTTATGGATTAATGTTAGATCCAGTAAGGTTACACCTTTGTGATCTTCTCATCACAGGTCCAAATCATGGAGACAGTTTCCATGCAAAATGCAAGGGAAAATGTTCACATGGTAAACCACGGGTGGCGTCTTATCACTTATGAGCAAAATATTTTTGAATTTCAATGATTTTTAATTCATTAAATCAAGAATTTTTTTTATGGATTGGAATCTAAATTTCTGTTGAAAATGGTGATTACTTTACACTCTTTGTTTCTGACAGAACGATGGTAGTTGCAAACGCTGGCGATTGTCGGGCCGTATTGGGGAAACGTGGTAGAGCGATTGAACTATCAAAAGACCACAAACCGAATTCTCCATCCGAAAGGCTAAGAATAGAACAGCTCGGTGGAGCCATCTACGACGGTTACCTAAACGGTCAATTATCAGTGGCTCGTGCCCTTGGAGATTGGCACATGAAAGGCCCCAAAGGGTCTGCCTGCCCGTTAAGCGCTGAGCCAGAGCTGCAGCAAATCCAATTGACCGAAGACGACGAATTTCTTATCATCGGGTGTGATGGCCTGTGGGACGTAATGAGCAGCCAATGTGCGGTAACAATCACAAGAAAAGAATTGATGGTTCATAACGACCCAGAACGATGCTCGAGAGAGCTGGTTCGCGAAGCCTTGAAAAGGAACACTTGTGATAATTTAACGGTGATCGTCATCTGTTTCTCGCCGGATCCTCCACCACGAATAGAAATACCTCAGACGCGCGTCCGGAGAAGCATATCGGTGGAAGGGCTGAATTTTCTGAAAGGAGTATTGGACTGTAACTCATGAACACGGAAGGAAGGAGCTCAAGATTAATATTATTGTTATTTTTGGGGGGATTAATTTGCTGAATTTGTTATGTACATTGTTGTTGTATGGATGAATAGGACTGTTAACCCATTGTTAATATCCCGTGGTTTGCTCTATTTTCTTCTCAAGTTAAGTTAATAATGTGTTAGTTACATATAACTGTAACACAATTTCTTTTTGGTGGCACGATGTTATATTGTCAAAAGCCCATTCAGGCGCGTGTGCCTAGTTTCTCAGACGAGACTCAAGGAAAACGCCTTGCTGCAATCCAGTCGATCTGACAAAATTAAGCAAATTGTAAGCAAGCTTGTCAGAAACAATGTAATATGTCCAAAACCTTAAAAAAGATACATACATTTATGCTAAGTGCACTGTTTATTTATATTGAGCCCTTGCTTTTTAAACGTGTTTGTTGTACACATATAGGGTGACAAAACAAAAGCCATTGGGATACTAGGACCCAAATAAGGATAGAAAAGAAAGATGAAAGATACAATTAAAGACACTAACATTTAAATTTTCGAACATACACATGTGACAGGTATTAAAGTAAAGATACAAATCCCGTGTGCACATGCTTCCAAATTAATGGACTTTTTTTTTTAACTTGGATCTTGATGAAAAAAAAAAAAAGAAAGAAAAACATAATAAATAATTTGAATGACAATAATAATATAAAGAAAGCAAAAAGAAATAATAAATGATTATAATTAAATAATACTCCCTCCGTCCCACTTTAAATGTCCCACTTTTAAAAACACACATTTTAAGAAATTTTTTGTTTGTATGTGGTAAAATGATAATAATATCCTCAAAAGTGGTGATTGTGTTTTGTCTTTTATGGGCAAAACTGGAAATTACATTTCCATTTTTGGAAAGGGACATTTAATTTGGGACAAACAAAAAAGGAAATGAGGACATTTAAAGTGGGACGGAGGGAGTAAGAAGAAAAGTGAGGAAAGATGCATCCATCATCATCTTTCACATCCACAACAGAAATTTAATTCCCTTGCTTTGCTTTGCTTTGCTTTATTGCCTTTAACCTGCTTTACCTAATCAAATAATAAATCATCCTATCCTATCTATTATTCGTTTCTCATTTCATCTTCCTTACCGATCACTTGTTGTTTCATCTTCAGGTCAGTCTATTTCTTTATCTATTTATTAAGTTTTGAATAATGTGTGTGTTTTTGTGAGTTAGGGTTTGTATCCTCAATATGAATTAGGTTTTTGTCAACTCATATCATAATCATAATCATAATCTTAGGGTCGAGTTTATAGCCAACACAAAATGAATAATCAAAAGCAAAAAATGTGGATCTACTTACCTCAGGAACTGATAATCTGTTTATTCCAGACAGAATCAATTCTAAACCTTCATGTTTTAAGCCTCAAATGCCCTGTTGGAACCCATATAACAACGCTATGTGAGACGTAAATATATATACACATTCTTGCTAATAATAGGAATATAGGATACAAAGCTGGAAGTAGAAATTTATCTTTCTTATAGGATTGCAATTGTGCACATGACTTTCTTTCTAACTGTTTAAACCATGTTGAAAATTGAACTGTTAGTTGGGGCCTTGGGAACGCGTAGAGTGGGGTTGATACAGAAAACAATCCAGACTCCCTGGACCCTGATGTTTCACTAGTCCGATGCAGATTCAGTTTGTTTTCGGCTAGCAAGTGTTTTGTACCAACTCTAAGAGGAGCTGATTTTTAATGAGAAAACATGGATTTTATTTAATACTTACACTTACGATTGACGGAGTAGCTGGTTGGGGAAACCTATAAACAAATTTTCTCCCGTTTTTTTGGAAATCTTGAGAGTGATGATTAATATTGATAGGGAGCGTGGAGCGTTCAAGTGTAACTCATTTGTATTTTCAAATCCTAGCGGTTATTTAATTTTTAGGGTGAATTTCCTGATCGCAAAACGGTGTATTCAAAATCCAGTACAGCTTGAAAGGATACAAGTGACTGATAATAGAATTTACTAGCCACTTTTAACAATCGTTTTGGATCGCCGACAAGAAGCAATCGAACTAGCTCAAAAGGGAGATCGAAGAATTTCCATGATTATTTGAGGATATGTTAAGACTTACGAAACCTAATTAAATACAAATTAAAAGGATAAAATATGAGAGTTTTAAGAAGGATAAACTTGCCATGTAAGTAAGGAATTATTAAAGATGAGTATATTAAGTTTGGGTTGGGTATATAAATTTTTATAATTTTAATCAAATTAACTCACATGCTTTTTGATGAATCTTTTTTGCTTGAATGGTAATTTAAACAGATGCGAAAGCATGGTAACTGTTGTTTCTACTTTGCCTTGTATAATATGTAAAGTTTTAGTCATTACCAAGGTATAAAGATACAAACTTTAGTGATTGTATCCTTGTACACACCTTATTATTTGGTACAACTAACTTGAGGAAGAAATGACAGTTGGATGTTTCTAATATGTTATAAAATATGACAGGTTTAAGATTTGATGTTTTGAGTATTATAAGCGCGATATGATAACCGAAAATTTGACTAGTGAGACATCACTTCATCAAGAACTCGAGGTTTTAAGTGTGTCGAAACGTCTAGTTAGAAGCCTAAGCCAAAAGTTAAAAAGAAAGAATCATGAGGATGACACAAGCGGGATTTCAATGAGGTGTCCAAGTATGTACACACTTGGCGGTGGTTGCAGAGTTGGTGCAACCACTGGCGAAGAATTTGCCGAAACGGGTTGTCGAAGGCGTTCTTCAAGTTCTGTTGAAGAAGGAAAAGGGTACAAATCCATATGCGGACCTGAGGACACGCATTTGGATTGTTTTTCATATGGAGTAAAGGAAAGATTTCGGAAGAGAAGTATCCGGAAGGTTCCAGAAGTCGAAGGCGTGGACGTATTCCTTCCAGATGATATTATCGAGATGTGTTTGGTTAGGCTCCCTTTGACCAGTCTTATGAAAGCCCGTTTGGTATGCAAAAAATGGAGATCTTTGACCACAACGCCTCGGTTTATGCAATTGAGGCGTAACGGGTGTTATCAAAGCCCGTGGATGTTTCTTTTCGGTTCAGTTAAAGGTGGTTTTTGCTCACAGGAAATACACGCGTACGATGTTTCTTTTAACAAATGGCATAAAATTGATTCAGACGTTATTAAAGGTCGGTTTTTGTTTTCAGTTGTTAGTATCCTGGAAAATGTTTACATTGTTGGAGGTTGTTCAAGTTTGAACAGTTTCGGTAACTTGGACCGAAGTTCGGTTAAGACACACAAAGGGGTTTTGGTGTTTAGCCCGTTAACAAACTCCTGGAATAAAGCTGCGTCCATGAAACATGCAAGATCAAAATCTATTCTAGGTGTATATGAAGTCAACTCAGATGGTTTGACCATCAAAAGTCAACACAGTCGACACGACCGGCGTTTGGTCAAGACACGGATTGGTGGTGTATCTGATGTTTACGAGGACCCACACAGGCTTTCGGTTAGACGTCAATTGAGATACCCTGCTGATGAAACTGAGGTTTCATATAGACCAAAAAACGAGGAGCGGAGTGGAAAAGGCTCTAGAAGATTCTTGATTATGGCTGCAGGCGGCGTCGGATCATGGGACGAGCCGTTAGATTCGTGTGAAATTTATGATTCTTTATGCAATAAATGGACTGAAATCCAAAGATTACCAATTGATTTCGGGGTCATTTGTTCAGGAACCTTTTGTAACGGGATGTTCTACGGGTACTCAGAAACCGATAACCTTGCAGCTTATGATATAGAACGGGGTTATTGGATTAGAATCCAATCGACGGCATTACCAGCGCGTGTACACGAGTACTACCCAAAGATTATTTCGTGTGAAAAACGACTGTTTATGGTTTCTGTTTCATGGTGTGAAGGGGATGGTCAAATCGGCAGAAGAAACAAAGCCGTTAGAAAAATATGGGAGCTTGATCTTAATTATCTTAACTGGGAAGAAATGTCGACTCATCCTGATGCACCGATGGACTGGAACGCCGTATTTGTTGCTGATAAAAATATGATTTTTGGGGTTGAAATGTTCAAGATTTTCGGGCAGGTTTTGGATTTCTTGACCACGTTTGATGTTTCTGATGTAACAAAAAATTGGATTCATGTTTCGAAGAATGGTGTGGCTCACAAGTTGGATGCAAGCTCGTGTGTGACAAAATCTGTGGCTGTGGTGCATTTGTGACACTAGCGATCAACTGGTTTGCGAATCGGATGGTTAATTGTCATGTTGTAACTCCATTATTTTTACATGACTTGTTTTTTATTTATATTTTTTTATATTCTTATATGTTGGTGTAAACTCTGTTGGTGGTGTATGGAAAGGTTGATCAGTTATTTTCTGAGAGGATCTGTTGAATTTTTGTATTATTTTGTTCATTTTATTAAATTTTACTAGGCTGCTTCCTATTACGCAAAAGAAAATATTATTGATATAGGATAACTTTTGAAATCATAATTCATTATTTCATACTAAATCTTCACCAAACAGTAACATAAAGTTTAGGTAGAAAGTGTAAGTGTCTGCCTAACCCATCACCCCCTAAAGACTATAGTCTGATTATATATTTTTGTCCCAAACTTATTTTGATCCGTTAGAAATGTCATGAAGCTTGATTGAATTTAACTAAAAGTTATAAAAAAAAAGGTTTAATCTTAAATATGCAGAGAGAAGGAAAACTGCACAATAAAGATTCAAAAGTAGTGCAGCTTTTATAACCAAAAAACACAATAGCTATTTAACTCCCTTATCCTTTTTTATCTGCTTAAATCACAAAAAGCTTTTACATTTGGATGACCCAAAACTTTCTCCCCATGTTAGGGAAGATCCTTGAAAAGTTTGGTATCTTATCCATGTGTTTCAAGGTCCGGTCAGCGATTTGTCAAGTTCGATAATCACCATGTATAAGCGCATCAACAAGTGTAGTGGTCACCTTCAGGTCACCAGAAACTTCATAAGCGATATCTTCGGTCCGCAGAAGTCTTCCCACCATCCAAGCCCGTCTTTTAAAACTTTTAGTTTGCTTTCAAGTAAAAAATCAATGATCAGTTTCGCCTAAAACTCTCACCCCTTCTTTTATATTCACACTATCATCCAAACAGGCCGTCTTTTTCAATGCGAGAGCAGAAACCATTTTTTTCTTGAGACCACAATTCCAAAATAGCCATCGTCTATCATTTGACGCTTGATCCCATCCATCCTTGGGTTCAAACTTTTAGCACACCTATTTCAAGTAGATCCTTGGGGACTCGACTCATTTACACCCCACTATAGTTATGTCTGATGATGATACAAAGACTATTTTAACATGATATATCCCCAGTATGTATGATTCAGAAAATACAAAGAGGTGAAAGCTCTGCAAAATATGTCAAACATGGGTTGAAGAGCAACTCAAACAGATTGGTAAAGCTCATAACAAGCAAAGCAGACACACATAACGTCCATTTACTTAACAAGCTCGAGCTTTAAAGATTAGCATCTTTAACAAGCCTTTTAAAAGGATTTTTAAGCCCGTTTAAAATTCCAAGCTTAATTTGTAACTTGCAAGTATGTTTATACTTTATATACAGTGTATCCTAGCTTACTTCCTGTTCCACAACCGCTGCATATCTGCTCAACAACCAACTCAGTTCTGTAAAACAGTTGGATCTCCCTTCTTTTCCGTGGAGCTTAAATTTGGTTTAGTTTGTTCAATTAACAAGCTTGAGCTCAAGTTTTATTTTAGTTTGATTTGGTTTTGAGATTAACAATTATGTTATTTGATAAAGAATATTGATACCGCCATTAACTTGTAGGGTCAAACAAAGTTCGATATATAGATCAACGTCAAAACAAAAAATTCAGTCAAGTAAATATCAAAGTTGAAAATTAAAGCAGAAAGTAAAGCAAAATACTTGTTAAATGGATAATGCATTTCATAAAAGAAAAAAACACTGAAAGCAAATGTGTTCTTTCTATGCACTAGAACAGCCAACATCCTACTCAATAACCAGGTCAACATATCCAACTCCTAGAAAGACTACTAATATTAAATTGACTACAATAGCATACTTCATAGAGAAGACTCCATCTCATTCATCATCTTCTTCCTACAAAATAACAATAAAAACAACCATCATTACAAAACAAGAGTCACAGCAATCAAAGGACTTATAAATGCTTAATGTGTAAACCTTTACCTCATCACTACCCTCCTCATCATCTTCATCATTGACTTCAGACTTTGACTTGTCAGAGTCATCATCCTCACCACCAGCATCCTATATATTCATCACATACCATAAAACCTTCAAAACATATTATTTAAATGTCATTTGAAATATTTTAAAACACTAATTACCTTCTTTTTGTTGTATGCAGCAAGTGTTTTCTCGTATTCCTTCTTTCTCTTATCAGCTTTGGCAACATAAGGCGCCTTGTCCTGTAATTTTGCACTTATTAATTTCATACCAGACCTAAAACATGTTTTTCCTATTAACTTGTATTGAATGTGTGACTTACAGAATCAGTCATTGCTTTCCATTTAGCTCCACCAGCTTTGCCCACCTGTTTAGAGATTGTTTCATTACAATCAGATCATCATACACATGAACTAAATCATCACAGTTCATAAGTTAGGGCAAATACTCACAGCAGCAACAGATTTGTTGTCAGGATTTTCTTCCTTAAACTGCTTCCTGAATTCCTCCCTACAATTTATAGAAACCATAACACATCAGTATACAATCTAGATATTATTCGGTACTGTAAATTGCGAATATACAAAATAGAAAGCTAATTACATGAAGACGAAAAAAGCGCTAGCAGGCCTCTTTGGCTTGTTAGGATCCTTAGCAGCCTTTGCCTTGGGTGCAGCCTTCTTCACTGTCAACCTAAAATTAAACACAAATTAGTTTCCTAGAAACAAGTCAATATCGTAATGGCGTCAAAAAATTGAAACGAATTCAGATCTATTGCAACATATAACAATAAACACAGATCAACATACACTAATATTAGTTTATATTCAAAAAAATAACAGATCAACAGATTCTACATCTACTGCAACATATAACTATGACCACAGATAAACACACACTTACAATCAGTTTATGAAAAGTAAACCAGATTTCATCTAAAAAAATAGAAAAACAGTTCGTAAAAACGCTGATGATGAAACTACTAACAGATCATCAGATGCTATACGCACACAAAAAACGCTTATATCGCTTCAAAAACAAAACAGTTCGTAAAACCAGTAATGATGAAACTACTAGCAGGTCAACGCATCCTAAATCTAACGCAAAATCGAATTCAGAATAATTTTGCAAAAAAAATCGAAACAAAACTAAATATATTGGAACATACGAACAAACGCTAACAGTTACACTATTCTCGAAAACTAAACGAGATCGCGTCAAAAACTTGAAAAAACAATTGGTAAAACCAGTAATAGTTTCACTAGAAACAGATCAACAAATTCTAGATCTATAGCAAAAAAAATTAAAAAAAATAATAATAAAAACGCACTTGCTATCAGCTTTTTTGGTGGATTTGCCTCCTTTCATAGCTGGATCCTGAAATCAACGAACAGATGTAATAAATCAGTAAACAAAAATAGATTAAAACATGAAAAAGGAGACGATATAGGGAAGAAAACATACGTAGCGAGTAGGATAATAATAAAAAAAGGATTAGGGTTTGGTTAGGGTTTGGTATGATGAGGTGAAGGGGGAAGTAAAGGGGTGAATTTATATAATATATGGGGTGGGTTTGGGCGGGATATTGCAAAACTAAAAGGGGGCCTTTTGTGTTTTCATTTTTTAACCAAAAGGCTTTTGGGTTCCCGCTCTTTTTATTATGGGCCTGCCTGCTTATAATTCATTTGCTTTTGTATTTTCCCTCTCAAAATTTATTTCTACATGTTTTGTTAGATCTTATCATTTTTCATTTCATGTTTTTTTTTTTTCAAATATCATGTTTTTTTTCTGTTATATAAAAATGTTCTATTGTATATACATTTTAAATATTTACCTTCACTGTAGGTAAAATTCACATACACGTTGAGGAAAAAGATTGGATGCTATAACACTTTATTACATAAAAATAAAATGATAAAAAGGAATAGTGCAAGTATCTTGTTGCATATTAATATGGTGTTAGTTATTGACTTCAGTGTTAGTTTCACAAGTTCAACTATATGTATATTTTATACATAGGTAAGAGTTTAATGTATTTAAATTAAATTGGGTGCAAGAAGTAACAATTTTTAAACCTGATTCCTAACAAAAATAAGGTCTGACCATTGGCCCATGATGCATAAATGCCACATAACCGTGTCACCAACTTTTCCTATCAACTTTCATATCTTTTGTTTGTTAACTTTTATTCAATGTTGTTGTCATTTTGTTTTACATTTTTTTTACCAGTATTCAAAAACATATGAAGGAATGAATCTTATGCACATTAGAATAATGTAAAAAATATTTTCTTGTTTACAAATGTATTGAAATTTCCCTTTGATTGATATAATATCAATTTATTTATTTTTACACTAATATATTACGCGGATATGTAAATCTTGTTAATCGACTAGGGGTCTAAGTTGGTCACTGTTGAAAAACATTGACAAGTAAATTCATATTGCCTTATAGGATCTCTTTCCAACCCTAATATTTGATTGTAACATATTACGTATACATATTGTTGATATTGTTTACAAATCGAACATCACCTATTCACCTTAAACTATAAGATAAATTATTATACATATCATTTTATAGTAATTGTCGCAACAATATGTTATTTATTTCCATGTAGCCATCCCTTTTCGAGTCCTTTTGTTTGAGTATCGTCCCATTGAGATCCCATGTATAAATCTCATCTTGGTAGACCCTAAGACCGTGACCTCATGTAGTATGATGGGAAAACTAGAACATGACTCGTCTACAAGATTGTTAATATAAAATAAAATAAAATGATAATGTTTAATGAATAGTTGAATACAACATATCTATCATAACAAACATTTCAACTCGGAAGATTTATTTAACTTCCATTAATTCAGTAATAACTATAATGATACTTACAGTTACAACACATATACAAGCAGTTATTCCAATACAATAAATCCATGATCACGTATGGGATGAACATGTATCTATCTACAATGGGGATTATTTGGGCCGGCTTGTATTTCTTTTTATTATATATCTAAAAGGGAAAAATAATAATATTAGAGCTAGTGTAACTTTTGTAGTATAATCTTTCTTTTGGTCGGTCATTGTAAGTCGACAATACCATTTTTTATTTCAACTTTGGAAGTAATATAATAATCGATTGTTTTCTCCCACCATATTTCCTTTTCAATGTATGTCTCATGTAAACTTGCTTCTTCCGTGTCTCTTATACTTAGTGCCATCATGCTTCTGGTACCGTAACGTCCCTGTTGGTCAACAAACGTCAAACGTTAGCTAAACCGTTATATCTATGTGTTTTTAAATAGCTAGGTGAAATACGTACAAGTGGAGTGTCTATTTCAACAAATATCGAGCTTAGGTTGTGTTCCCAATCAATCGAACATATATTGGGAAGCTGGCTCTTGTCCGCTTTCGTGTTGTCTCTCATTAGTTTGTTGATCATATCCTTCATGGGTATGTCTTCGTCATCATCGTATGTGCTAAGTAGTCTTTTAAAATTCAATTTCAAACGTTGAACCTAAAAACATACATAATTAACATATACAAGTAATTAACATAGCCGGCCTGTTTATGATTAAATGTTGTGATGAGTTTGAGAATTGGGTTAAGAGTAATTAAGAGAATAGGTGACCTTGGGCCAAGGAGAGTCGAGTTTGGCATTGGAGAGAACATGGATGCCGGGTTGAACTTGTTGAACGGTTGGTGGCTCGCCTTTTGGTCTATTTGATATGTAAAACATCTTGCTTGAAGAAAGGTCAAGGGTTATGAGGTTGAATCCGTTGTACTCATGAACCTCCTTCACTAATTCCTTTGCAAACTCCTCTGAACTCTTTTTACTCTATATATAGTACACAAATTAATGACACCGGTTTTATATACACATATTGTTTCAAAATCATAAGAAGCTAGAGTTCAAATAGTCTAGTTATTATAAAAAAATGGTCTGGTCGTTCATTGTCATTGTTACCTCCAAGAAACGCAATGGAAGATCTCCTCTACTTTTGGCTTCAGGGAGAGTGTGAAGCTCCAAGACATTGGTGACAAATGAGACTCTACCTTCTCTTGTACATGCAAACCATGTCCCCCCAGCCACCTCGTCTCTGCCTCCTAGTATTTCTCCACCCTCCCACCATCCAATCGACTTAGTCGGCCTTAAACACAAAATTAACATATCAAATATATTTATGAAGAAACTTTATATTAATAATTGTTTGGTCATAATGGAAACATGCCACACATTACTTATTGTGTTAATGTGTATCCAGATGTTTAAACCTTCCTTCCTAAGTGAAATTTAGTTATCATTTTAGTCATAAACTTCTTATAATCCTTAATGAGATCTAAAACTTTTAAAAGAACACATGAAATAGTTAGTCAACCCAACGCGACGTAACAAGTTTTAACCCACACATAGAAACCACCCATTGACAAACCCATTTGATTTGTCACAATGTTTATGTGATACTATGCAAGATCACAAAGTGTATGTGGACTATAAAGCGTGTACTATATATGTGTCTCTTTATGTTACCTGTGATGATACTCATCTCTATTAAGCAATAGAAGGAAAGGGTAGAGAGGGTGAACTTTCCAAGCAAAAACTACAATGCACATATCTAGTATTTCAATATTTGGAGAGAAGTATATACCCAACAATGGCTTTTTTTCAAGGGTGTGTGTTTGTGTGTTTATATATACACACCTTGGTGTATAGAGTTACATAAATGATCCCTTGAATATTACAATTTTAGTATAACGTATAGGAGATATAATCAATTTGCTCAATATACCTTGACGGTTAATCAAATGGGCATTGCTCTTTGTGTGGTCTAGGGATCTTTAGTACAATAATAAATTCTTTAAGGGGTTTTGATAGTAAGTCCATTGAATGTTTCATAGGTATTGATTAGTTTTCATGTGCACGAATAATGGCATTCCATATTTATATGAACAATGAATAGTTTGCGTTTTTAGGTGGTTAAGATATTACCTTATTACAAAACATTTAGTGCCGGTATATTTAGTTGGAGTTAACTTAAAATCAATACGGATTCCATAAAAAAATCATATCATTTAATACTCGGTATACCGTAATCTAGTTGCCATAGGAGTGCCACGAGCATTTCCTAGTTAGTGTAAAGTTCCTTAGTTGTTCACGTTCTCAGTCAGAGATCTGTTGGAGATACACAAGCACGTGGGTTTGTCTCGGATTTGGAAAGAGGTTTTTCATGGGATAGTGAAAGATTTGGAAGGCTAGGAATGATTGGATCTTTCGAATAAAAAGTTCAAGGTGGTGGATATTATAGCCGAAGTGAAGTCTTTGGGATATCCATGCTTTAAGAATAGATACAAGCTTAGAACTATATATTGACAAATTCATGTAATCTCTCTCTCTCTCTCTCTCTCTCTATATATATATATATATATATATATATATATAGGTTCAAATAGGAACCACATCTTAAGTAGAAACCATAGGAACCACTTTATAGTCATTGATCTCTAATGACATGATTGTAAATAATATCAACTTTAATTAATTGGTTAGTTTAAATAAAAAGCAATTTAGTACTTCTTTAGTCCCATAATTTTCTCTCTATTTAAATAACTAACTACTTTTTTTTTCTTCTTTTCTCTCTCCAATTTAATTTTCAATTTAAAGATAGATAAAACTATTATCAAACAATACTCCATTTATAAAAATATATGTCGTTCAGAAAAAAAAATAAGAATATATGATTTAAAATTTACAGAATTGAGTGTACATATATATTTCACAAGTTGTGATTTAAAAAAGTACAATCATTTTTCTACTATGATACATCTGTGTATATTCATTACCACAATTGAAACATTTGACTACTATACAATCCTTTAACTATTATAATACACCTGTGTATATTCATTACCACAATTGAACATTTTGACTACTGTACAATTATTTAAAACTAACGTAACAACAACCATATTAAAAGTATTTTGAGAAAAAACGTTAATGCAAATATAGAGATAAATCTTTGACAACTATAGGCTGATATACTCATAATATCACTGTAATAACAAATTTTATAAAAATGATATCTTCAGGATGAAATGAAAGAAATTAAAGGAAAGAATGCAAAAAGGACACGAGATGTACGAGGAAAGCCCTTGATCAATCTAGATCTCCAACATAAAACCTCGGGAGCGGACAATCGTCCCTTGCCTTGTTGTTTTTATTGAAAGAAAATTATAAGTACAACTTTTGAAACAATGGACCGATCGACTAAGTTTGTTACAATCAGTGAGTATGTTGTGTATGAAAGAGTGATAGCTGAAAGAGGAGGGTCGTAAGCGACCTAAATGATCGTCCATAGCCCATATTTATAACATAAATGAAAACACAACTAACATCCCTACAAATCCGGGATAACTTATACTCGGTCCACTTAGCCGTTGTGAGTCCCACATGTTCATGCATTTTCTAACGGTTAGTAACAATGCTCCAAGATTCAAATAAGACCAAGTCTTCAGCTAGTTTGTTGAAGTGAACCTGCAACCTAGATTTAACTTGACAAAGACTGTTAGTCATCTTCAAGACATATTCAACAGACATTATATAGACATACCTTGAACATAATACTCTCTTAACTATCATCAGGATGTATACTTGAGATACAAGATAAAATATTCGTGACATATTTGTTAGTAGCACTTAACCTTGTTGTATAATTAGACGTTTCATATGATAATATAAAAACTAAGACAAATTACAAAAATCGTCGTTTATGTTTACAGCGGTTTTCAGTGGTTGTTCTTTAACTTCAAAATTGATAAGAATCGTCCTTTATGCTGTAAAATCTTGCAACTCTCGTCCTTTAGGCCTAACCAGTTTGTTTGTAACGTTAAGTTTGGTCACATGAACCTCACGTGAGGGCAACTTGGTAATTTTGTTCATTTATTTAGTATACATATAATAAATGATACAAAAGTAATTTCTAAAACAAAATCAAGGGCATATGTAACTGTAAAATCATAGCTGATCACATCATTAGAAATTAGAACAATAATGTTTTAAGAAATGCACCGAATCAATTACAAAGTAAGATCAATAATAATAACTGAAGAAACAATAAGTATCACGGTGGTTATTACTAATCACCGTGTGGTTAATACTTACGTTCGCCAAGAGTAATCCTTTTTCTTGTATAACTTTTAAATAAGTATCACGGTGGTTAACTTTTAAACAATTAAGTGTAAATAATAATAACTGAAGAAACAATAAGTATCACGGTGGTTATTATAATTAATTCAGCTGCTTAGTCGTTTTTCTTGTATAACTTTTAAACGTTTTCTAAAATTCCGAATATACTCTTAAGACGAGCTCATTTTTCTCCCTGTGTTGACCTAAGTTTCACTAAAAACAAAGTAGGGTCAAATATAATATTTTGTTAGTATAACTAAATGGTCTCTTATAATACTAATGGCTCGACTAGATCCTTATATCTCAAATAATCGTGCTATTCATTATTCAATAATATAAATTTCATAAACATTTTCTATTTTATTTGATCACAAAATGGGGTGTTACAACTCTCTCCACCTTATAGAAATTTC
This sequence comes from Ambrosia artemisiifolia, assembly GCA_032199755.1. Taxonomy (NCBI): domain Eukaryota; kingdom Viridiplantae; phylum Streptophyta; class Magnoliopsida; order Asterales; family Asteraceae; genus Ambrosia; species Ambrosia artemisiifolia. Next base: position 745,930 of record CM063512.1, read on the forward strand.
GTCCGCGAAATTTAGGTGAAGAGGTATGGGTATTTCTGTTTCATCTCGTCTTCCTTTTCCCAAGTTTCTTCAGGTCTCTCACTTGACTCGTACTAAAGCGAAATTTAGGTGAAGAGGTATGGGTATTCTCCTAACCAGTTTGTTTGTAACGTTAAGTTTGGTCACATGAACCTCACGTGAGGGCAACTTGGTAATTTTGTTCATTTATTTAGTATACATATAATAAATGATACAAAAGTAATTTCTAAAACAAAATCAAGGGCATATGTAACTGTAAAATCATAGCTGATCACATCATTAGAAATTAGAACAATAATGTTTTAAGAAATGCACCGAATCAATTACAAAGTAAGATCAATAATAATAACTGAAGAAACAATAAGTATCACGGTGGTTATTACTAATCACCGTGTGGTTAATACTTACGTTCGCCAAGAGTAATCCTTTTTCTTGTATAACTTTTAAATAAGTATCACGGTGGTTAACTTTTAAACAATTAAGTGTAAATAATAATAACTGAAGAAACAATAAGTGATGTGCTATGTATGGTCTAAAAATATAAACTAAACTAGACACCTAGTAATATAAAACAGACTCAACTAAACTAGACCACACGACAGGCAAGTGTACCTATCAATGCAGTACAGACTAAGTAAGTCCGAGTATCGAACCCACAGGACACTAATGGAAAACAAAACTAGACTCAACTAAGACTTAACAAAATTGGTTTATAAATGATTTAAAGGTTTTTGTTTTTTTATAATTAAATAAAATAAATAAAGTAAATAAAATAAGATAAACAGACAGCAAGGATAACTGAGGAAAATATCAGGATAGGAAGGCAACTACCTAGGTCAAGAATCCTACATGCAAACTCACAACTCTCGGTAATGAAAAACTGAATGGATACCAGATTCTAAAAATAACTCAAGAAACCTTAAGACGTGCTAGATCTCCTCCCGGTCTCACCAACACACCTAAAAGAATCATAAGGAATAAAATACTGGTTATCTAGCTCGGATCACCTCCCGGTCTCACCTTACTAACAATGTAAAGGTACTCAAATGACTCGATCACCTCCCGGTCTCTCTAATCACAATACACCCAAGGATGTAAAGGAGTAACTTAATTGGGCTAACTATGACTTGGAATTGCAAGAAACTAAAGACAACTAGGATAGGATCACCTCCCGGTCTCACCCAAAACCTAACACCTAAAGCTCTAGACAACCCAACATTCCATCACCTCCCGGTCTCAAGAATGGAAGAATACTTAAGTCCTCTAAATTCTCTTATCAAGTTCCTATGGCTTTCGGATCCAAAACCACAAACTAAGCTACGAGCACAAAGCAAGCAACCCTAATAATCATCCAAACATGAAAGACATTCACTAAGACGATTATGGAACTCTCAAAAATAATAAATTAGACTTAAGTACGCACACACATCATAATAAACACCGACCAAATCGTTACCAAAACATTAACCATTCTAATATAAATCGAAAACCGAGACTATAAAATTAACATGTATTCATCATACAACCTAGGTAGTGGTTCAAGATTTAGCTACTCATAATAATGAAAGACAATAAAAATAGAAGTTCAAAATAACAAAAAGTCATGGTCTCAATATTCATGAACACAAAGTAAATAAATATAAGAACTAAAACTTAATGATCGAACCCGAGCCTTCAATCTTGAACCCGTGCCCTCTTCTCCTTCTTTCCTCCTCAAAAATCTGCGCGCAAGCTGCTGTGATAGTCCGCTCCTTGGCGGCTGTTGTGTTTCTTCTTCGAATGATAATATCTTTCGCCGTCTTTATAATATTATTTCATGACCTCCAACTTAATTTGCCATTTTGGGCTTGGGTCACGACCCAAGTCCTATGAATTCTTTTTTCTTTCAGTTATTATTATTATTATTATTATTATTATTATTATTATTATTATTATTATTATTATTATTATTATTATTATTATTATTATTATTATTATTATTATTATTATAATACGTGCTCTAGACTCGGGTGTTCTTAACTTGACCAAAGTTTCTCGTCTGCGCTCCAACGTCCATGAACACCTGCTCTCAAGTTTTGGTGTCTCGGTTAAAATTCATTCATTTTAAGCTCATTTTCTCCAAACACCTATAAAATAATAAAATACATAAATACATAATAAAAACGACACGAAACGACTAAAAACTTGACCAAATAATATACAAAATACATAGGAAAATAGATGTGTTTTACAACACATCAAACATCCCCACACTTAAACCTTTTTCGTCCCCGAAAAAGACTGCAATGGAATCATAATCAGGACATTCGGTTTCAAAAACTTTTATGTTCATTAATTAAGATCTAATCACGCATCAACCAAAACTGTCGGTATTGTTGTCCACCTAAACCCATCCACTAGCTAATCAAGCCCCAATCATGTAAAGCAATTAAGTTCATGTTTACAATCAATCTATGGGTCTCACACTCAAGATATCCAGTTTCACCTAATCTCACCTCAAGCTTTCAAGGCAAAGGCTAAACCATATAGATTTACCAACCACTGCAAACTAAACTCCCTAATGTATTAGAAATTAAATTTATGATGGATGATGGATGAAGTGTATGAGCTTAGATATATTTTTTTTTATACCTAACCCAGAGGTTGTCTCAACCAGAGTCACCATCCCCGAGAGCGACAGCATGAGCTTCGGCATATGTATTTTTTTTTAACTTGACCTAGAGGGAGTTTCGATCAGAGTCACCATCCCAAAGGGAGACTCCATAGGCTTCAGTTATTTTTATTTTATATTTTTTTATCTAGCTCAATTGATGGACATATGGATTTTTTTTCAGGCGCCACTTTTCACCGGATTTATTCTCATAAAAAGGATCAAGTGTGCCATTTAATTAATAATACATATGGGATTTCAACCTACAGCGGTACCTCTAATTACTATAAGCGGTTTCAGTTCTACCGTTTCTCCTAAGATGAGAACCCACAAGATATCATGATTATTAAGGTATATTAAGAACAATCCTGGGACCTTTCAAAGCTAGCTGGGCCTACCGACACATCTTAAGCAAACACGCTTTCAATCTATTTATTTTCTCATATATATAATATTTTGAAAACCAAAAATCCCAATTTTACTATCATTTTCCATATAAAATGCACAAAAGATCAGGGACATTTTTCATTTTTTTTCTGAAATTTTTAATATTTTTGGATTTTTATAATATATGACTCAAACTACCTAAAAATAAAAACGAAGTTCCCAACCCCACACTTGAACGACACATTGTCCTCAATGTGAAAGTTGAATAAAATAAAGCATAAATAAATTAAAAAAATACAACAAAAAGGAACAGACTCCCCTGGATATAAGCGATGTCTGCCAGCACTCTGAAGTTGTCCTTGTAAACCAGGCCGTATAGCATTTCATTCGCGGCCTTTGACTCAAACCTGACAAATAAAAACTAAAAAGAAAATATAAAAACAAATGGTTGCCTCAAATGATTGTTGGGTCGTCCCCACCCGAATGGAGATTGAGTACGGGTGGCTAGATCCAAACCTGCAATAAAATATATTAGACAAACCAATGACTCAAAACTGACTCTCTCCATCATCCCCACACTTGAAGGAAAGATATCCCCAAAGTGAGTTAAGAGAAAACTGACTCAAAATAAAAATAAAAGACTCTAAAAAAAAATACAGACTCAACCGACTCAATATACAAAAATGCAGGAAACGTACTTGAAAGGCAAGATAGTGGAATGTGGTGGATGATGGTAAAACATGTGGTGAAATGGCGGTGGAAGAAAACAGGGTGGAAAATATATATTTTTTTTCTAATCAACTCACGCAACGCGAAGGACACTGGTGATCTCAACGCGCGTCGCGAGTGAATAAATTATAACTATCCGGGGTAATTACTGTTCACATGAGACGAACAGGTTAGCCCGGGCTCTTCGCATTACACGAAGAACCTTTTTTCACAGAAAGTTACTCAATTTTAATGTTTAGAAAAAAAAAATTCTTTTATTTCCCAAACCACCACAAAAAAAATCATAATCATAAAAATATATAGTTAAGTATCTAGGATCCATTCATGGTGTAATTTTTCATGCCTAAGCAAACACGAAATCATGCAAAAAAAAAAAAACTCAAAAACAAAAATAATAATAAAATACAAAGAAAATTCAAACATATTACAAACTCTACAACTAGATTTTCATGCAGTTTCAATCAGGTGGCTTATATTTTATCCATCCCATATCCAACGCGTTTAATTCTTTTCTTTCACCATTGTTCATCAAGAAACAATTGGTGAATCTAAAAATATGTTTGAAAAAATCATAGGCGTTGGGCCACCTATCCCTGCACTTACCTGGACCAATACTGATGTTTAGCGTGTACTGTTGGCCCATGTAATCACTAGCCTTATCCCGTGTGTGGTCTGCTACAGTCTTTCTTCCTGCCACCACTGCATACAGACACTAAAACGAACACGATCACGGGCACCAGATATATAAAGAAAATAAAAAAAATAGAATAAAGCACACAAAAACAAAAAGACACACAAGCATACAAAAAAATAATAAAAATAAAAATAAATAATAAAAAAAACAAGAACTAACTCAACACACAAGCACGCAAAGAGAAAATAAAAGCCTACGACTCTCTAGACACACTTAAAACCAAAAAGACTCAAATAAGACAAATTAATCAGTGAATTCCTAATCGAAGCTAATTTCGCAATCACCAAGTGTCCCCGGCAACGGCGCCAAAAACTTGATGTGCTATGTATGGTCTAAAAATATAAACTAAACTAGACACCTAGTAATATAAAACAGACTCAACTAAACTAGACCACACGACAGGCAAGTGTACCTATCAATGCAGTACAGACTAAGTAAGTCCGAGTATCGAACCCACAGGACACTAATGGAAAACAAAACTAGACTCAACTAAGACTTAACAAAATTGGTTTATAAATGATTTAAAGGTTTTTGTTTTTTTATAATTAAATAAAATAAATAAAGTAAATAAAATAAGATAAACAGACAGCAAGGATAACTGAGGAAAATATCAGGATAGGAAGGCAACTACCTAGGTCAAGAATCCTACATGCAAACTCACAACTCTCGGTAATGAAAAACTGAATGGATACCAGATTCTAAAAATAACTCAAGAAACCTTAAGACGTGCTAGATCTCCTCCCGGTCTCACCAACACACCTAAAAGAATCATAAGGAATAAAATACTGGTTATCTAGCTCGGATCACCTCCCGGTCTCACCTTACTAACAATGTAAAGGTACTCAAATGACTCGATCACCTCCCGGTCTCTCTAATCACAATACACCCAAGGATGTAAAGGAGTAACTTAATTGGGCTAACTATGACTTGGAATTGCAAGAAACTAAAGACAACTAGGATAGGATCACCTCCCGGTCTCACCCAAAACCTAACACCTAAAGCTCTAGACAACCCAACATTCCATCACCTCCCGGTCTCAAGAATGGAAGAATACTTAAGTCCTCTAAATTCTCTTATCAAGTTCCTATGGCTTTCGGATCCAAAACCACAAACTAAGCTACGAGCACAAAGCAAGCAACCCTAATAATCATCCAAACATGAAAGACATTCACTAAGACGATTATGGAACTCTCAAAAATAATAAATTAGACTTAAGTACGCACACACATCATAATAAACACCGACCAAATCGTTACCAAAACATTAACCATTCTAATATAAATCGAAAACCGAGACTATAAAATTAACATGTATTCATCATACAACCTAGGTAGTGGTTCAAGATTTAGCTACTCATAATAATGAAAGACAATAAAAATAGAAGTTCAAAATAACAAAAAGTCATGGTCTCAATATTCATGAACACAAAGTAAATAAATATAAGAACTAAAACTTAATGATCGAACCCGAGCCTTCAATCTTGAACCCGTGCCCTCTTCTCCTTCTTTCCTCCTCAAAAATCTGCGCGCAAGCTGCTGTGATAGTCCGCTCCTTGGCGGCTGTTGTGTTTCTTCTTCGAATGATAATATCTTTCGCCGTCTTTATAATATTATTTCATGACCTCCAACTTAATTTGCCATTTTGGGCTTGGGTCACGACCCAAGTCCTATGAATTCTTTTTTCTTTCAGTTATTATTATTATTATTATTATTATTATTATTATTATTATTATTATTATTATTATTATTATTATTATTATTATAATACGTGCTCTAGACTCGGGTATTCTTAACTTGACCAAAGTTTCTCGTCTGCGCTCCAACGTCCATGAACACCTGCTCTCAAGTTTTGGTGTCTCGGTTAAAATTCATTCATTTTAAGCTCATTTTCTCCAAACACCTATAAAATAATAAAATACATAAATACATAATAAAAACGACACGAAACGACTAAAAACTTGACCAAATAATATACAAAATACATAGGAAAATAGATGTGTTTTACAACACATCAATAAGTATCACGGTGGTTATTATAATTAATTCAGCTGCTTAGTCGTTTTTCTTGTATAACTTTTAAACGTTTTCTAAAATTCCGAATATACTCTTAAGACGAGCTCATTTTTCTCCCTGTGTTGACCTAAGTTTCACTAAAAACAAAGTAGGGTCAAATATAATATTTTGTTAGTATAACTAAATGGTCTCTTATAATACTAATGGCTCGACTAGATCCTTATATCTCAAATAATCGTGCTATTCATTATTCAATAATATAAATTTCATAAACATTTTCTATTTTATTTGATCACAAAATGGGGTGTTACAACTCTCTCCACCTTATAGAAATTTCGTCCGCGAAATTTAGGTGAAGAGGTATGGGTATTTCTGTTTCATCTCGTCTTCCTTTTCCCAAGTTTCTTCAGGTCTCTCACTTGACTCGTACTAAAGGGAATTCTCTATTTCTTAATTTCTTTACTCGTCGATCTACGATTTGAATGGGACGTTCTATGAAGTTCAACTTGTCATTGATCTGGACTTCTTGCCAAGGCATCTTTAGTGACTCGTCTGCCAGACATTTTTTTTAAGTTGGACACATGAAAGGTTTCATGTATTCCCTGTAACTCCTCTAGCGGTTTAACTTATATGCTACTGGGATGATTCTTTCGATTATTTCAAATGGTCCAATATACCGTGGACTTAGTTTTCCTTTCTTCTTAAATTGAATTATGCCTTTCCAAGGCGATACCTTAAATAGTACCATATTACCTACATGGGATTCTAATGGTACTTTCTTGTATTGCCATAATACTTTTCTCTATCTCTCGTAACTTTTTATCTATTCTCATATTTGAATGATCTTATTTGTAGTTACCTTAATAATTTCGGGATCTGCTAAGGGATGGCTATAGATCTCTGACTAACAAACGGATAATCGAAATCATCTAACATATAATGCCACCATAATATGGTCAACCTTGCTACTTACGCGATAACTATTGTTATAATCATATTATATCAAGGGCAAATGTTTATTCCGGATGCCACCGAAGTCTATAACACATGGCCTAAGCCTCTCTTCTGGTGTTTGTATCGTGCTTTCACTTTGGTTATATGTTCGTGGATGGTAAGCCATACTTAATTCTACCTTGGTTCCTAGTTCCTACTAAAAACCGCCTTTTTTTTAGGGTTTGGATGTAAACCGACTTTCACGCTCTGTAGTGATAGGAATGGTTACTCCAATCTGACTAACAATTTACTTAACACATATATACAGATTGCTAATTTATCCATCTTATAATCGTCTCATATTGGTAAGAAAGGGCATACTTCCTTAATTCATCAATTATTACTCAAATAGTATCATGCCCATTCCTATGTCGTGAGAGTTTGGTGGTAAAATCCATAGTTATCGCCTCCCATTTCTACTTAGGGATCTCAAATTGTTGTAGTAGCTAGATGTTTCTAACAATATATCTTGACTTTCATGCAGGTAGCCATCAATAATCTAGGGTTTTCGTTTGAAAACACAATTGCCACATGGACGTCGGATCTGGTGATTGGTGATGTTGAGGTGAGTGTGAGAGTGGGATAAGGAGAAAGAAAGAGCACAAGGACATGGTGGTGGTGAGAAGGGGGGATGGTTTAGGGTGGTGATGTGCACAGAGATGTGTGTGTGTGAGTGAGTGAGAGAGAGAGAAGGGTTTATAAAGGGGTAGATGAAAGAGTGTAAATTGTCATTTATGCCCTCACATGCTTTGCACATGATGTAACTTAACTACAAAAACAAACTGGTTAGGCTTAAAGGACGAGAGCTGTAAGATTTTACAATATAAAGGATGATTCTCATCAATTTTAAAGTTAAAGGACAACCACTGAAAAATCTATAAACATAAAGGACGATTTCTGAAATTTTACCTAAAAACTATAAAAGTGAACTCATACCCGGTCTCGTACCAAATACATATATCCATTACCGATTTAATGAGTGATGAATAAGGAGAAATATTATGCGGTCAACCAAACCTATTTGACCCGCATTTATAAGTTACCCGTTCTGACCAGTTACCCTGTTCACAGCCCACTCATACGAAAAACGAGTTAATTGTGTAGAATTTAATGATTAATGGTTAAGCAATTCAAATGGATTGAAATGTAAAAATTATATTTCGGTACATCAATAATATGAGGTTTAATAATCATATTTAATATGTTTTTATTTTTAAATTCAAAAGAAGTTGGACAAATATCGTTGGCGACGTTCTGATCTGAATGTTTTTCCTCTTACTTTAACCATGGTTCTATATAATCAGTCCCAACTTTCAATCTTTTTGCAGAGGTCGGAGAACAGTCACTTATTTGGAGACACAAAGCCACCTCTGGTATTATTTCTCTTGTACACAATTCTATAGAGATCAAATGTATTTTTACAACTATATTTTTCAAACTGTTATCTTTAGTTTTTGTCTTATTTGATTTCAGGAACTACATAGCATGTCGATGAACCAAAGGGATCTTTCAGAACTCGATGACAAACTTCAAAAGTCACTTAACAAAAAACAGATAGAAAATAAAGAACTGCTAATCAAATGCATTGCACAACGTATAGGATTTGCAGGAAGCAAACCACTTGCAGCTTGTATAATTTACAAATGCCTTTTACAATGGAGATCTTTTGAAGTTGAAAGAACAACTGTTTTTGACCGAATCATCCAGACCATAGGTCATGCAATTGAGGTTCAAACTATTTCCAAATATATTAATCATCTCTCACGTTTCACCCTTTTTGGTACTTCTAAGAGGTAGCAGAATGAGGAAGTTGGGCAGTTGGATAACAAATCAAAACATGTTTTGTACCGTCTGTTTCACTTGTCACACTTTCATCCAAAACCATATAGAGTGTCAAATAGGATTACCAGATTATAGGATAAACTACAAGAATCGTACCGCAGTGGTAGGATTTTGCCCATTGACTTTGTTACATTGGTCAGAATTTGTAATACTTTTAGTTCCTTATCCATGTAAAAGACCCAAATACCCTCATGACCTCATCTTCTTCAACTTTTTGAATATGGGTTTATAAATATAAAAAAGCCAAGAGAGTGAAGAAGATGAGGGTATTTTTGTCATTTTACGTGACAGTAAGTGTTGCGAGTTCTATAATAGGGACGTCCAATGTAATAGACTAAGTTCAGGGACAAAATCCATTACTTTTACCACAGTACGAAGACTCTATGTAGTTAACAATAATAAATGATTTAGGAGGTTTTTGCATTATAAATACACTTTTAGCGATTTAAGCTCGTTTGACCATTTCCTTTCTTTTATTTTACTCGTTGACCCGTAAGATATAAAACATAACCAAATATTAGCCCATTCATAAGTGATTGGGTCTGAATGCTCACCTCTTGTACTTCTGTTTCCATCTGTTTTCTGCTAAAATTTTCTTTTCTTTTGTATATTAAAAGAAATCCCAGGATAATAATGAGATATTGGCTTATTGGTTGTCGAATGCATCAACGCTTTTGCTTCTACTTCAACGCACTCTGAAAGCAAGTGGTGTGACATCTGGACTGGGCCCACAACGCCGTCGATCATCAGCTACTCTTTTTGGGAGGGTGAATAATGTAACTTCATAAGCTTCTTAGGACTTGTGGTTTTTTTGAGGACAAAAAGGATGGATTGGATAACGGGTGGGAGGAGTAAGTTTTTGGCTGGGTCAAAATGCATCAGGTTGACCCAAAATACTTTTCCAACATTTTCAACCTTTTATAAATAGTTCATGTGTCATTAATGATTAAAAGAGTTACTTAAATAATTCTTGATTTTTTTAGTAAAAGGATGAGTGTTTTTGCATAAAATATCCGAAACATACTTTAGGTAGTGTCTTGTTTAAGTCATTGTACATTTTTTTTACATATTTGAGTTATTGAAAGATGGCCTCTTGTCCCACTCAGATCATTATTTGAGTTATGTTGGGTTTCTTTATGTTTAGGGCATGATGTCGACTTGCTTAAAAAGTTTTAGCCCTGATTGGGATTATCATAAAAATACCCTATCAACCTAATCATGAAAAAAATATTACCCGAATTGACCCGTTAGAGAAAACATAACCCGAATTGACTAGTTGGTTAATTTTAAGACGATATTATTTACTTAAAGGTGCTTGCTTATATCTTGTTAGAGTTTTCGTGGAACTCATCAAGGAGTGAATCTTTCTTTTCATAATGGAAGTATGAGTGCATTAGATGCTGTAAGCCAAGTAGAAGCCAAATATCCTGCTTTGCTTTTTAAGCAACAACTTACGGCATATGTTGAAAAAATATATCGAATGATCCGAGATAATTTAAAAAAGGAAATATCTCCATTACTTGGGATGTGTATTCAGGTATCTCATCTTGTTTCTTTTTTAACTTGAATGTGTGAAATATTTTTATTGCACTAATCAATATATTAATCCAAGGCACCAAGAACTTCTAGGGCAAGCCTAGTAAAGGGAACATCACATCCGGTTAATAATGCAGCTCAACAAGCTTTGATTGCTCACTGGCAAGGAATTGTGAAGAGCCTTAGAGATTTCTTGAACACCCTAAAAACAAACCATGTTAGTGGACCTTCTTTATATTTTATTTGGTTTGTTTACTTGTGTTTCTCTTGCTAACGTCAAAATAAACTCGAAGTACACATTTTTGCAATACAAAAGAAATAAGGAGAGTTAGCAGTTGTGACCATTTACTTACAAATGGTCATTTGGGTTTTGTCTTTATCTCAAAACTGTTCAAATTGGTCAAACACGTCAAATCAAAAGTTTAGCTAGAAGAGAAATTGGCTAAACGGTCCGAAAGTCACCCAAAGTCTATTTTTAATGCATACAGCCTTGTAAATTGTGTTATTTGAATATTTGTATATTTAGCGTAACAATATTGTTTTGTAGCCATGATCAATGCATAATTATCTGTAGAACATTTAACAGACATAAAGTGTTAGCTAGTTAACCAAACTTGACTAGTCACCCAACTTGCCCATCTTGCCATCTCTAGAAAAGAATACTTTCGCTCCGTCCCAAAATCAATGACAAGATTAACTTTGCAATTTGCCAAATATCTAAAATGCCTTAAAATAAATGCAAATAGAGGAATCTTGTGGACGAAAATCAATTTCATAGCGGGTCAAAACTTTGCTAGAAAAGAAATATTATAATGGAAACATCAAAAAGAAATTGTGGCATGTACTTTGAGACTTTGTTTATCCACTAATAGCTTTTCTACTTGTCTGATTTTGTTGATTATTTCAGGTACCACCATTTTTGGTCGTGAAAATTTTCACACAAATATTTTCATTCATTAATGTTCAATTGTTTAATAGGTATACTTCATTCTCTTAGATTGTATATATTTATTTATATATGTACATATGGATACAATTTCGATTATTTTTAATTTTTATACTTCTGGCTGCAGCCTTCTTTTGAGATGAGAATGCTGTTCATTCAGCAATGGTGAATATGTGAAAGCTGGACTTGGTGAACTAAAAGACTGGTGTTACAATGTCACTGATGAGGTATTTTTTCGAGTCTTGTAATTTTCATTACCGTTTGATACAAACGGACCTAGTTCCAAAAAAACTGGTCCTTTTACGCCCACTATTATGGCCAATTAGGCCCAAAAAACTGGTCCTTTCACATACGTTAAAGATACCAACCCAATCTGGGACATGCTTTTGTGTTATTTGTTTGTTAAAAGTGTTAATATGTTGTAATCAAATAGTTAATAGGTTTACATGGAGACAAACAGGTTGGGGTGCAATAAAATAAAATTGTAGTCTAGTTTTTGTGTATTTTTCAAATTCTAGCTTTACATCTATTTACAAGCTGACCACCCTGAATGTTGAGTCAGTTTTAAAGAGTGAGGGTAAATCCAAACTGTTAAATATATATAGTATCCGAAGGAGGCCAAAAGGATAAGAATACAGATAGCTTCCATCAGTTAGATTGGTCAACCAGTTTACTCAGTCGAGGTCAAGGAGTTGCCACCCCAAAGTTTTACTGCAATAGATACATACATACATCTAAAATTCTTGTGTTTTTGGACCCAAGCTGAATAAATAGAAAGAACAAAATTGATTGCACAATAACAACTCATATGTCAAGGCAAGCTTACATAGTTCAAAAAAGAAGCTAAAACATAATTCAACTTTTACTAAATAAAACATCTAAGATAATTTTCGTGAGAAATTTTTTAACCCGCATCCAATGCATTTAAGCATGACAGTACCTGTTGCTGGCTCTGGCTTTATTACAAATTTAACACCCAAAAAGTCTCTGATATTTCTCAGTGTTTGAATCCCATAAGGTACAAGCTTTCCTACACGAACCTTTGATACATCTTGTGGGCATAACGCACATAAAAGAAATAACAAACCCTGAAATTCAAATAATATCATTATTATCTCTAACGGGTCGGACATTATCAGTAGTTACATTACATAACAAGTAGAGTTGACAATTTCAAAACTGTTACTTTGGAATGGGTCAACTTAGGCATATTTTATCTCTTATCGGGGTTGGACAGTTCAAATTATAAAATGAACAAGGTTAAAATGAAACATATCAAGTGGGTCAAAAGTCTCCGAAATGAATTTTTAAACGTAAGAGCGAATTTCATTTATACCTCTCAAAGCGCCTGCAAAATATCATGTATTATAACATTTTGCAAGTTTCAAGGGGTTGTATATGAAATCCTCCTTGTAAAAATAAGTAGATTATTTCATTTAAAAAAATAAACATTATTTGAAAAAAAAAATTCTTTAACCATTTGCTTATATGAATATATACATATAAGAAAACCAATAGCTTTAAACAAAAGACATTTTGGATCAATCTGGTGGCAAAATTCAGATACAAACCTGGTGTGTAGAATCTATAACGCCACCTTGTTCAATCTCGCTAAGTAAAAGGGATGCAATTTCCTCACCAACTTCTTCTGGAGGCATAAGTTCTTTCTTTTCATCAATATCCATGTCATCATTCCCTCTGGGATACGAAATTGTGGTATCCACGGATATGAAACATCCAGATGTCGTTTCAGCAACCAAGGACATCCCATAACCAGGTGAACTGCAAAACAAGGAAAAATGTAAATCACTAAAGATAAATAAAAGAAGCCAATAACCATGTCAATCATATGACATTTCAATAAAAGATTATAATTATGTATAAAAGAGATTCAAGACATCCTAGAGATTAAAAAAAGAACTTCGTGTACCCAAGTCCCAAACAATACTTTAAGTCATTGACGATGGTTTCTTATAAGGATGCGAATGAGAAGATAAAAAATGAGACAATATCAAGCCACAATAAGATCAAATATCTAAATTGGACCAGGTGGAAAGATAGACGAGTTGGATTATAGCTCAAAATTAGGCCACGTGGCAAGGTAGACAATTTGGGTAAAAGGTCAAAACTGGATCAGATAGGCAAACACGCCTAGGTGCAAGAGGCACTTTGAGGCGAGGGTCTGCAATTTTTGCTACGTAAGGCGCGAGTTGTACATGAAGCGTAGCTGAGGCACGATATTTTGCTGCCTGAGGCGCGCGCCTTTTATATATCAAAATGTTGTATGTATGTACAGCCTTTTATGTTGTATGTGTAGGTAATTAATGTATTAAAATCATATATAAAGCACATTTTTAGTTAATTTTAGGTAGGAGATGCTAAAAACCTATGAGGTATATAAAAAATAATATAAGATACTTGCGCCATGAGTACGAAGAGCGGTGCGCTTTTACGCCTCGGTTTTAGAGTTTAGACCTTGATGTGTTGGTGGGCTTCTCGCTTTTTGAACCCAAGAAACCTGGCAGTTTGGGTAAAAGGCCTAAATTGGGCCAGGTGGCAAAGATAGACAGGTGGAGTAAAACTGAGCCAGGTGGCAAGACAGGCAGGCAGGTTGGGTAAAAGATCTAAACTGGGCTAGGTGGTAAGATCAGCAGATTTGTTATAAGGGTCAAAGCTGAGCCACATGGTAACATGAGTGGGTCAGGTAAAAGGTCAACTAACTCGTGGTTAAAACATAGGTCAGATCGAGTACAGTCACTAACCAAAAGAACTTAGCTTTCTGCAATCAATATTATTTACAATAATAATCTACAACGTTAAACAAAACAATGTATATATAAAAAAAACTATGGGTGAAAGTCTCTTTTAGCTCTATCTTTTTATTGAACCCATTTGCGTTACAGCACAACCCAAATTGACCTAAGTAAAAGGGTGGAAACGACCACCTCTTAGAAAACCCCCAAAAAAATAAAAAATGGGTGGTAAAAATACGTACTTTCCAGCTTGTGCACCAGCTTTATGATCAGTGAAAATATGAACATCTGGAAGCAATCGATTAAAGATTCCTCTAGCAGCATGAATCATTGTATTTTCAAACTGAACTGATACTCTTGTGGAAAAACTGATCCCCCTGATCCTTTTAATCATGCCTTCATCAGTCCATGTGACTGCCTGCAATCCCATGTCCCAACCGTGGTTAAACAAAGTCCATCTTGGTTTTAAAAAGCGATATACGCACAAAAGCGATGAAGTCAAAGCGCGAGGCGCGAAGCGCAAAATCGGTGCAAGCTAATTATATAATTATTTCATATATCCATACATATCCTATAGGTTTTTGGCTTCTTTTACCAAAAATATAGCTATAAATAAGGTTTTTATATCTTTTTACCTACATGTACAAGCCCAAAAACCCAATGTACAACATTTTTATACAGAAAAATACCCCAGGTACATGAGGCGCACGGCTCAGGCCTGAAAATACCAAAAAAAAACCCTGAAAATGCGCTTTATTGGCGCTTCTTGGAAATTGTGTAAGCGCTGAGAGAAAAGGCGCCAGAGGCCGCACCTTGTTGCGCCTCGTGCGCGCTTTTTAAAAGCAAGAACTCTATATTGGTACATGATGATAGATAATGAACTTTACCTTTAAACTATTTTGAATAATTGGAACTGAAAGAGTAACTTGTCCACCGCCTTTAGGGGCAACTCCACGGCTTTCTATCTTTAACTCCAACCCTTCTGAGGGAACTCCAAATCGCTTCAATAATGGTAAAGTGGTGGATCTAAATGTATCAACAGATGGGTCTTTTGAATCATTTGTGATACCTGAAAAGCAATATGTGATAGTCTTCATCTATTTTTACCAAATCGATCACTTTTTTTTGACGACAATGAAGAGAAGGAAGGAGAATTTAAAAAGGTACCTTTGAGGTTAATGGAAAGAGGCTTCTTCCCAAACAAAGCAAGCACAATCAAAGGTTCGAGAAAATAGGCAATTGACCTAGTCAACCCACAATCATGCTCCAGATATCTCCCACCCATCACTATCCCGGGCTTGTACTTCAACTTCGTCCCTACCAATTCCAAACACTTTCAAACTAAATAAAACATCATACCAATTCATTTCGAATTAAAATATTTATACAAGTATGTCTGTAGCTTATTTAAAAAATGACTTGAAAAAAACAATAGGATTACCAGTCTCGTTGATTTCAACATGACAGTCATCAGAAACGGTCTCAAGAAGACGGAGAAAGGAGACCTCATGAGGAAGAAGGCCAGGCCACGTGGCATCAGCACGTATGTCCTCAATCAAGATAGGAGTTGAAGAAAGAGTAGAGAGAAGCAGTCTTTGTCTAAGGTTTTGGCTACCCTTTACCTTCATATACGATGATTTCCCCATTCTCCAACGGCCAACCGGTTGTCTTCATCAATGAATTAGGGTTTATACATATATAAATAAAACAAAGATTCATCAATCGTCCCTTAACTATCAACAACTTTTCTTTTTGGCATTAAAAATAATGGGGTGCAAACGAGCCGAGCCCGACTTATGCACTACTCGAGCTCGGCTCGCCACAATATTCAGAAGCTCGAGCTCGGCTCGCTGGTGAAACTAAGAGCTCGAGATCGGCTAACAAGCTCGATTCAAGTATTGTGGCACTAAGTTCACACGAGCTAAGCTCGGCTCGAGCTCGTTTAATTGAACTCAAAAGCCTTTAGGAATAATGATAAAAAAACCAATGACAGTAAACTATTCCTACTAAATTAATTAAAAGCTTGTATAAGCCAAATCTCAATAAAGTTAACATATTATTTATGGCTGAGCTGACTATGAAGAACAAGAAAATAAATCAAATATTACGAGTTAGATGATAATGAAGGACATACCTAGTAGTGCGCCGATCGTCGATTACCCGTCACTGTTTTGAGCTTTTAACCTAGGGCGCCAAGCTGCCAGCCAAAGGGAAAAGTGAAAACTCAACACTGGAACGTCAAATGCAAAAGGGAAGGAAACTCTGGTGGGTGGGTAATTATCTTAAATAAATGTTAGGTCATGGAATTTGGGCTGGATAATGTTATAAATGGGCTATGAAGAACATTTGGGCTGGATAATATTAACAAACTTTATCTTTGTGTTTTTTATTTATTTAAATGACATCTTAGATTTGGGTAGCCCGGCAAATCGTGTTAATGGTGTTCGTAGGTATGGACGAAAGCCTAGCAAATTCATCAAGGACGCACAACGTGATAACCGTTCATAACAAATTATTGTCGTGTATGTCTCTAAGTATCCGTCACTCATAGTCCTACAATATAACAAGATTATCGTATATTCAATAATCTATTGCTTCTAACACCTCTCTTTTGTATCATTTGCCACTTAAAACTTTACAGTATAGATATGTGAATTACAAAACTACTCTCGGTACCAACTAAGCATTATTGTTGTGAAAGCAATTTGGTAGGCTGAGTAATATACAACTCCCATGTGAACTAGTAACCACCATCCATATTTGATCACATTAAATACTTGTAATTAAAGGGATAACTTTAAATCACTACCGAACTTCAGCTTTGTAAATTTGGCCACAAGTTCATGAGTATGAAAGCGCTTTTAGGGACCCAAACCACTCACCATGCTGGTTGTGAGGACAGTACCGGCCTGGTCCAGTTCTAACAACGCGTGTTTCAAGTGAAAGACGAAGGTAAAGGGTAAGAAAAACCGAATCACCAACCAAACCAAAGTAACTACAATAACCCAAGCAAAGCAACAACTGATGGTTAAGTTTTTGTGTTGTACGAAAACCAATCTATATAACGTTTAGTTTATTCGTTTGATGTAGAAGACCAAACCGTATCAACTAAAAACTAACCATGTTTTATTTTGTGTAAAAAGCGTCTAATAATTTTAGTAAAGGATTTTATTTTGCTGGAAAATGCACATCTATTGCCTATTGGGCTTTTATGAAGGAATCTTATACAAAAAGAGCACATATCTTTTAACTTATATTAATGTTGGGCCTAAGAAGAAGAATTCCAATTGTATCACCTTAAGTCTGCACACTGTTAGCCCAAAACAGCTATTCTGCTAGCTGCTGGGCCCAAGCCCACATATCACATATATTGGTTTTAATTTCATATTAACAAAGTTATAGTATTTGACCACAAAAATCAACCGAAAAGGTCAAAATACTAACAAAGTCAACGAATTTCTCTAGCTTCTTACTGTTTTCTGTATGGTGTAATTATCTACCAAAAAATAATAAAATTCCACTATTTATATATTTTGCCAAACCATAAGTAACCCTGATCGCCCTTTTCGTCTCCCAAACCATCTTCTCGTTAAATGTTTCAACCGGTTATCATACACTTCACAAAATCTTTCTTCCCACCCTTTGGGCTCAACCGCAAGAGACCCGAGCCCAGGGGCACGATCATTCGATTTCAAATTCACCGAACTGGTCCAGTCCACAACATAAGCCGACACTCTTCTTCTAAACTTAGCCTTGAACTCGGCCCACGCTTGGTACTTGTAATGGTTCACAACCAAGGTTGAAAGATCGGCTTTCTTGGTTTTATACCCGTCTTTTAACTTGAAATGATGAATCGCATTGAGCAAAGACTCATGAACCGCATCAAGAAGCACTATTGATTTGTGTCGGTTTTCAATATCTTTCCTACAAGTATAACCTTGTGTCACTCCCTCTAACGGGTGTGACTTCTGATTCGACGGCCCAAATTCATAGCAACGAATCATTAACTGGCCGTATAAATCAGACGGTAGAAGTGATTGCAAAAGTGATTTTGACGGTTTTGATGACACCCATGACGGTGAATAAACAAATTCATCCACATCAACGAACATCATCCATTTGCACGCGGTTTTTGCATGCAACACCGCATGCGAAAACCCTCCTTCTTGTGTTTTCGGCCATAGCCAAAAACGAACCTCGACATCAAACCCTTTCGATTTTAACAAATTCACAACTTTCCCCAAATCATCATCACTTCCATTGTCATACAATATGAACTTATCAACCCCAATTTTGGAATGGTATATCACCCATTCTTTCAAAAACTTAGCCACATTGTAAACCATGGTACACGCGCACAATAGCGACTTTGTACCACCTGTAGTTATCTTGCGCGGAGGATTGTAATACGCTAACGATGGAACCACCTGTTTGTTTTGTAGAATAAGAAGAGAAACTCTGACTAAATTCTGACCAAACTCCGTTAACTCAGGCCGTTGACATCTGAACACTTCTTGCACAGAGCTAGTAACGGAAGTCATAACGCCGTTAACAATACTATCACCGAACAGACACTTAAACTCCGTTGGACTTCTGTTAACTCCTTGACGATTATTAATACCTTTCACGAACAAAACGACGTCGTCCTCTGTTTCAACAATCTTGTACACAATATAGTTCCACCGGAGAAGCTCCGGTGCCGGCGACAGTCCCACATGACTGTAAACGACGTCGTTCTCCTTTTTAATCAGAACCGGCTGACGAAAAGGCAGTCGACGGAGAACTCGCTTCGGTAACGGACACGTGTACGTTCTCCGATCAGGATACGACATCGTTCCCGTAAACCTAGCTGGAGAAATCTCATTCGTATCAAATAAACAGAACAACGACGTCGTATTATTATTATTATTGTTATGTAATACGACGTCGTTCTCCGTCGGAATAATGACTAGCGCCTCCCATGACGGAAACAAAACCGAAACATTCGTAACCGATAAATCATCTTTCCGTAACACACGCATTGTATTATTATTATTATTATTATTATTATTATTATTATTATTATTATTATTATTATTATTATTATTATTATTATTATTATTACCTGCTTCTAAAATCCATTTCACATCATGAAACTGGGTATCGATGGTATCGTTATACAGAACAGTTTCATGTGGTTTGAACTGAATTATACTGCTGTGATTAATATAATTGATATGAACTGAGTTGGACGTCTGTACCTGAATAATCTGGGTATCGTTGATGATAAGGCTTTTGTCAAGGTAATTAGGGTGGAGGCGAGGCGTAGGGAAGTAGACGGGGGAACGACGGCGTAACTGATCGCAGACGGTGGGTAAGAGAAGGTAATAAGTGACGGTGAATGAGACGACGGAGATGGATACGTACAGAAAGAATGTACGTATCTTTAGGGCCATTGTCACTGCAACTAGACGAAGATGATGAAGAAAAAGAAACAGTTTATATATGTATATGACAAAGAATTGAAGTATAGAAGCAGCCACACAAACCCTATTTATTTATTTATTTATTTAATATCAATTCAAATTTTTATTTGTGTTATCTTCTAAAATTCTGATGTAATTAAATTCAATATACTTCTTATGATACTAAACATTAATTATTATTGTATAATAACAGAAATAAAATAAATGCGTTTGATATCATTAAAATAAATTCAATATACTTCTTATGATACTAAGAGCATTCACAGTAGAGCCTCTATATTATTGTGAGAGGGGCCTCCATATTATATACAGTGTGTATAAGTGGTTGTGAGTAGAGGAGATAGAGAATATATAGAGAAGTTACTGTTCATCAGTAAATTTGATATGGAACTGTTCATCCTCCATAATTGTTTAATATTTTTTAAAGTGGTTGTGAGTAGAGGAGAGAGAAAAGGTAATGATAAAAGTATAGAATAAATATTATTAAATAGAAAAAAGTGAGAAAAAGTAGTGTTTTTAGAGTAATTATGGAGAAAATATAGAGAAGCTACTGGGAATGCTCTAAACATTAATTACTAGCTTTTATCACGTGATCATCTCTAAGTTGAAATCTATATCTATATATATATATATAAAAGAAAAGACATTTGCTGACGTGGCGTGCAATGGAGGCCTCAACCTTATGCCACGTGGCATCATAATGGAGAGTTTTTGGTGTTTTTAAATTGTTTCCTTTTTTAATTAAATTGAGTTATTTTAGGAAAAAAGAATTTAAAAATAAATTTAAAATTTTCTCTCTCATATTTCCTCCCACAACTTTTAAACGTTTATATCTTTTATATACGGGATTTTTTAAAGAAAAAAATTACACCAAATTAACGAGCGTTTTATTATCTTTCCAACGAGTACCATAGTGCTATATAAAAAACGGAGAAAAAATCGACTATTTTTTGTGGGGTTTCGTTCATACAGGAAAAAAACACACAAAGTGTTAATGTTATCACGTAAAATTAGATTTTGTGGGGAATATGAGTTATTACTGATTAGAATACTATAAACATGCAATGATTGGAAGATTTTGTGGTTAGTTAACTTGAGCCATTTGTAATAGGTTATCACGTAAAATTAGATTTATCAACCCCGGGACCTCCCGGGGTAATCAGCTAGTATCTAATATGACATAATAAAATATCTAATATGACAACATAATTAATGAATTGTTAATACATGATTAATGAAAATTATTATTATTATTATTTTGAACAAATCTCTACCATAAGTTATCATATCTATATATATATATAAAAGAAAGCATATATGCCCATTGAGAGTGCCACGTGGCTTAATAATTGAGTGTTTTTGGTGTTTTTGAGTATTTTTCTAAATTTATCTCTCTATCTCTTAATTCTCAATCACTAAAATTAAATTGAGTTATTTTAGGAAAAAAGAATTTAAAAACAAATTTAAATTTTTCTCTCTTATCTTCCTCCCATAATTTTTAAACATAAATATCTTTTATATTCGAGATTTTTTAAATAAAAAAATTACACCAAATTAACGAGCGTTTTATTATCTTTCCAACGAGTACCATAGTGCTATATAAAAACGAAAAAAAAAACGACTATTTTTTGTGGGGTTATATTCATACAGAAAAAAACACAAAGTGTTCAGGTTATTCATTAATCAAATTGTAACATATTTTAATTTACGTGAAGATGATTATATATTGAAGGTTATCCTTTTAATACTTTATTATGTTTAATATGGTTTATGCTTTTTATTTTTTTAACTTTTTAAATAAATGTTATTTAACTAAGATTGATTATGTTTAAGTTATTTACTCTTTTCGTGATTTGAGTTTTCTTTTTTTTATCATTTTTTATTAAATCATATTAAATTTTTCAACACCGGGACTTTCCCGGGGTAATCGGCTAGTTCAAATATAAAAAAAACGAATCTCTGCCTATAAAGTTATGTTTATCGTTTATTATATTATTGTATAATAACAGAAATAAAATAAATGCGTTTGATATCATTAAAGTGGTAACTGAACACCAGCTCTCATACGGGTCGTATAAGTTTTGTTTTCATACACGTTGTATGAGAGGGTTAAGTTGACTATACGACCTGTGTAAGAGGATATTACGACCATATTATACTTGCCGTATGATATTAGGCGTAACACGTAGCCAAGTTATTTGACCATACAACCTGTATCACATTTTTCATTTTTTATTTCGGCATATATGATTCATACGAAGTTTGATATAATATTACAAAAGGAATTTTAATTTGCTACGCAACTTTATAAAAATGTCATAGTTCACTATTAATGCTATAATTTTAAGTGACACCTTGTAATATTAAAAAAAGGATAATATTAAAAATCTATCGAGGAAAAATAGTTTGAACTAGTATTAAGCCCCCGCGCGTTGCGACGGGGGCGTAAATTATGCTAAGTAGTACCAATGCCGCATCATCTCCAACGACCACCAACACCAAAATGATCGTAAAAGTAAAATAAATAAAAAAGGAAAAAAAACACGGAATAAAAATAAGACGTAAAATCGTTAAACCACGCACGCTCATTACGATGTGTTAATGCCAAAGGCGTAAAATCGATGACTTTTTACGGCTATGGTTAATGTAAGCAATTAAAGGAAATTAGTATATATTAAAAAATTCGTATAAATGTGGAATACCTGGATGAGGTCAGTGAAGACAACAAAGACCACGTACAGATCTACGATCTTGCTTAAATCAAGTAATAAGATATAAGTGATTAGATATAAGAGAAGAAAAGAAAAAAATACACGTGACTAAATTGGAAGAAAAAAGGGTAACCTTTAGATTAGTAGGAGTAGTGGAATGTTCAACACTTGTAGCCCAGTTGGTTGAGGGCTTAAAATTTCCTATGGGAGACTTGGGTTCAATTCCCACTAGCTACATTTTGAAGGACATTGGTGGAGGGGAAATGAGGGATGACCCGGCCATTGGCTTGGGTTCGAGTCCTGATCCAGACCGGTTTTACCGATTATTTCACTGTCGTGCCTTCGGGTGGGTGAGTGGTCGGGTTTTCCCGGGAATTGGTGGCAATTGGTGGCCCGGGTACTCTCGAGTACCTGATTCGCCAAAAGGGTGCCCGAGAGTGCTCGGAAATTGATTCGTTGTCCGTTCAAAAAAAAAGTAGGAGTAGTGGAATAAGCAGGTCGGAGAGTGCGTCATCTTTTGTCGTCGACGATTTCCCCTTTCCTTTTTTACACCGGCGGAGATGGCGTTCTTACCGGCAAAGAGGGTGTTGTTGCTTCTTTGAGGGAGAAAGATGACAATGGATAGAATTAATTTAACCAAGAAAGGTCATAAATATTGTTGACACGTGGAGGGCAGGAAAGAATCATGTGGAGCCAAGGAAAGTAGCACAGACTCTGTTACAATTCTTCATGCACAGGGTACAACAACATCAAGCACAAAACACCATTGATGCATAGGGTACAACACCTTATTGCATGAATGGTTTGCTAATTAGAAATATTTAAATTATATGTGCTTTAGATAAATATAAAAGTTGTAATGGTATATTGATATCCACTTAACTAAATAAAAGTTATTATGTATATTGCGGACTTGTTACTACTAGACACCTTTCCTTTTCTTATTTTATTTTCAAATGCCACCTTTTTAGAAGAATTTGCCTTGTCTTGTAAACCAACGTATAGCCTTTTTATTTTCAACGTATAGCTTTTTATAATTTATTTTCCTGTTTCTTCTTAAATTACAAATACGCACAACCATATAATTTTGATTCTGCACTTAAAGCGCAATCGTCTTGTATAATTATAAAAAAATGTTTATATATAAATGTGAATTTCCACACGATACAAACATAAAGCCTACATGAAATTACACGGGTCTGAGCCTAAGTTTAGACTAAACAAGAAAACAACAAACTTGTTTAGTTAAACTAGTGGGATGCCCGCGCGTTGCTGCGGGAAAAAAAATTGATCAATGGGAACGTGTTTGGTGTTGGCTTGATTGAGGATCCAAATGAATATAAGGTTCATGAACTTGATAAACGTAAATAGTAAAAAAGTGAAAGAAACTAATTGGTTAGTGTTTTGCCACTCAATCATCACCCCTTGCAAGAAGGTTTGGTCCTATCGTCTAGACGTCTACCTAAAAAATCTGAAGCATGAAAATATAAATTAATAATCTTATAGGACCTTAAATTCTATGTACTCAATTAGAAGGTCATAAAGCAAGTAGGGCTTGTTAAACTATGCATGAAATCAAATTATAACCGTATATATTCCAAAATCACGTTGAATTTTGATAAAGTTAATGAATCAAATCAAGATCTAAATACACCACGGTGAGAAGTCAATTTAAAATTAAATGAAACTCTAAGGCGTTGATTTATAGTTGCCTTGTACTCCATTTTAGAAGTCTTTTGAGTCAAGTTAAATGATCTTATACACAAATCTTTCCTCCGGTTAAATAGCCTCACTAAGTTGTTTTGTACATGCAATAAAACATAACATGAAGCTTTGCTCTAGTTTTCTTACATAATTCAGTTCATTTTAAGCATGTAATGAAACTTCACTTCCATAATAAAAAAGATACGTAAATTAATCATGTACAAATCATAAAATTGTCCATTTGACTCATTCAACGCATGAAATCTTGATGCGTAGTACAAAAGAGAAATAGTGTTGGCAAAAAGTATAAAAAATGAAGTAACCTATATATATAGGTATGTATATATCACATTCATGTTTGTTGTAATATAAATATATAAAATTTATTATATTCATGATAATTTATATTATATGTTTGAATACTTTAAGAAAAATGATGCACGAGTAATAAGCATGAAATAGTGCATTAAACCAAAGAAAACATGCACTCATGTAATATAACCCTAGATTAAAAGGAAACAACGAACCAAAGTAAAAAAAAAAAAAAACGTAATATTGGAGCTTTAATTTGATTTCCCTTCACCCTTCAAATTATAACAACATAAAGCCCATAATATCTCCCACTTATCAATATGCACCAAATCAGACAATGACTTAGAAACATAAAAGAGTAGAGGTAGCCTAAACTTATTTGGAGTCAGAATTGCTAGAAATCACAAAGCATCTCAAATGATCAAACACCAAAACATGTAGAATTGCTTATCAGAAACATAATAACGTAAAGCATGCCAAGCGTATTGATGAAATTGGTGTATGGTTTTAAGATTTTATACTCTTAAAATCTTTCATATCATTTATCTTCTTCACAAACATAAACTCCCAACAAATAAATACCTAGTTCACACTTTCTAAACTTATATTATGAGTTCATATTACCATACAAAGCTATAGATAAAAAAAAGCTATTAGTTTCGACATAAGTTATAGTTCAAATTAAATACTTGATTACATAGATACATTTCACACACCAAATTATATGAATTAGGGATCAAATAGTTACCTGATTTTGATTTATACCTAATCAGAACGAATGTGGTTGTGGCAAGTAATTGGACCCGAGTGAAGTGACGACGGTATGGCAGATTCGTAACAAGTTTGGCTGGTGGCGGAACAGTGTCAATAACTGGTTAAGGATCAAGCGACATTGAATGGTGATTCATTCCGGTAGTTCTTCTAGTTCATGCAAGATAGTGGTGGTGGTTGGTGATACCGACTAAGGTGTGCAGCGGTGGGGATGGTTCAGAATAATATAAGTGTCTATTTATATGTGAAACTTGCAATGTTGGATTGAATAGAGCAACTAATGTTCATTAGCTAAGAATTCTAATCATTTAGTCCAATTAATGGTTAACGGTTACAATTAAAATCCGAGCAATGAAAGAACTTAATCATTTAATCCAATTAAAGACCAAAATTGAAGAAATAGCAATTTAATACTCACGTAAATTTTTTATTGTTCCCCGGTTTCAATTTTTTTAATGTTTTTTTTTATACTCTAGTGATGTAATTAAAGACTAAAATTGAAATAAACAAAATATGTATTTATCCATTTAATACTCATATAAAAAGACCATTTTCCCCTTTATTAACTTCATTAAATTATTGTACCATAAGCATAAAATGTTGTAATTACTTAAATTTGGTGGGTATCCTTCCCTCATGCTTTATAATATAGTATAGATAATCTTTGGTTCAATTTTAAGGGTTTACATATTTAATGATATTTATTGTTAAAACTTAAACAGATTTGGTATCTTGTCAAAATTTAAAAGTTCAAAAATATAGGAGTGACGGGTTATGCACTTGAAGCGCAATCGTCTTGTATAACTACGTGTTTGTTTGTTTGTTTGTTTGTTTTTGTGTGCGCATGCGCTAATGTATAGTAGTATATATGAAAAAAGAATTTAAAAAATATATTGTTAAACGAGGTGTGTATGGGGTAAACTAAGAATACACACGTCATATCAAGTTTATGTAAATAAAAGAATTTGTAGGTTTAAAACATTTTTAGATACGTGTAAGTTGTAACATTAGATCTATCGATCTATTAACATACCCGGTTACCGCTGATAGTTAGTAAAAAAGACAATCAACTAGTGGAAAGAGTGGCAAATTATATTTGAGGAATTTGACAAACTCATAACTTTAGTATTTATCATAATTAATTAATAATTTTGATTCTAGTCTGGATGTTAAAATACTAAAACCTGAATCACCTACTTATAACTAAATAAACCAGGGTCGGTCCTGGAAATTCAGATGCCCGGGCCGAGCTGCAAAAAATGTGCCTTAGCCTTAGCTTTAGGTCTCAACGAAATAATGTAAACTATTTTTTTAAGCTACGATTGAAGTAATATCAAATTGATGGATCAAATTTTATTTCCCACTTAGGTTGTAGCCTAACAGTAGAGGGAACAAACCCTCTTGGGAGAGGTTGGGAGTTCGAATCCTACGAAGGGTGAAAGTTTGGCAATTAAAAAAAACTTTGTTTCATAACAAAAATAAAAGTTAAAAAGGAAGTCAAAACCAACCGGTAAAAAGCAAAAACAACTAAGTGTGAGCCCTATTCATTTCATCTTCTTCATCCTCTCTAGTCCTACACTTATTAATAAACGTGTAATTTTTTTCCTCAAACTATTTCATTTTCTTCTTTAATTCTTAACATATCTCAACATTTCTTTACTTTTTGTTTTATATTACCTGCCCTTCACTTTGATTAATATCTAATTAACAATTTTTGGGCTCAAACATATAAAAATCCATCGAATTTATAAGGACATCACTATTAATCCAACACTTGTAGCATAGTTGGTTGAGGGCCTAAAGTTTCATATGGAAGGCTTGGGTTCAATTCCCACTAGCTACATTTGGAGGATATTGGTGGAGGGGAAATGAAGGATGACCCGGCCATTGGCTTGGGTTCGAGTCCTGACCCCGACCGGTTTTACTGATTATTTCACTGTCGTGCCTTCAGGCGGATGAGTGGTCGGGTTTTCCCAGGAATTGGTGGCAATTGGTGGCCCGGGTACTCTCAAGTACCTGATTCGCCAAAAGGGTGCCCGAGAGTGTTCGGAAATTGATTCGTTGGCCGTTAAAAAAAAGGACATCACTATTAAGAAAACTTTGATTGCCGGAGGGTCAATGTGCCCCCGAGAAATTGGGCCCGGGTCGGGACCTGAAATAAACATCATCTATTTCGCAAGAAAAGAATATCTTCCTGTAATTAAAAAATGTTCATTAAGTGTATATGCCTCATCTTGTATTGTACATAAAGTGAATTTTGCTTTTCACAATCCCCAGAATCTCAATGTTTTTACAATTTTGTTATTTTGTGAATTCGAATTTGTTTTATAGGTATTTGAATACATATATATTGATTTAAGTCCTCAAAAGAGGTGGAGTCATATCCTTTAATTGCTGCAAAAGTTATATTTCACATGCACCTTTTGAGCAACACAAATTCTCTGCATTTTGTGTATACAATTTTGTTTGGTTACTTAAAAAACAGTCAATTTATCCAATAATTATGCTTATTAATGATTAATTAGTTTCAGAAATATATTTATCTTTTTCGTTAAGAACTTATTAAGTGATAGTAAATATGTTTAACAAATACCTTTGCCTTAGAATCAGGTTTTTATTCTGTTTTGACCAAAAAAAAAAAAAATCCTTTCAGAGTTTATACAAAGTTAATAGATGATACAAATAGTTGTTTATAAAAAAATATATAGCATAATATAGTACAGAAAATATGCGGTGCAAAGGACCTTAAAGTAAAAGGGGTAAGAAGGATTTTTGGGAAAACACTTTTGTTAATTCACGTTGTATCCATCCCTATAATCACGTTCAAATCTCCTAGTGATTTCTAATTTATTGGAATTACGTAATTGAATTCAAATACATAACCGACGAATTCGTCTGAAATCAGATCAAAATTCTTAACCGATCACATACCTTGTTCTTCTTCATTCGTAACTTGTCATCTGATCATAATCAAAACGACGTACGCATCTTGTATTTTGATTCTTTTGAAGCCTATTTGCGTGAATATAATGCTTTTTTTACCCTTCTTAAGTGATTTACTTTGAACTTGCGTGATTTAATTGTGTAGTTTTGAACGTGCGTGATACAAAATGTGTGTGGTATCTCAACATTAAACATAAAACACAGTGTGCTAATTTATTGCATAATTCAGGAACACAATTGCGGAGTTTAAACTTGAGTGTTTGATGATTGTAAATAATGCCAATAATAATACCGTTGGGGTCCACTGTCCACTTTTACCCAAAGCCTTGGATGTCAACATCGTAATTGAACTTGCGTGAAAAAAAAAGTGATGAATGAACTTGCGTGATACAAATGTGTGGTATCTCAACATTACTTAAAATGAATTTCGTGATAAAAAATGTGTGTAGTTTTTGAACCTGCGTGATAAAAAATGTGATAAATTGAACTTGCATGATTTTGTATATACACTTGCGTGACTGGTTCTAATAACATGCTCTGTTTTTTGTTTCAAAAACAAATAATGCTATAGGGGGTGCTTTTGTTGAAATTAGAGCTTCTGTTTCAGTAGGACTGGAGAACTTTTTTACGTTCTTGAGTTACGTAATTTTTTTGCTGATCGTAAAACTAGTTAACGATAATAAGGTAGCACGATTTTAGTTTAACTGAATTTTGTTTTTGTAATTGGACTAAAATACCCTTTCTATGTTAAATGGTTCTTTAATAAGGCTTAATAATTAAAATCATGCTACCGTCTACACTTAACTCTAATTCTATGGATAAATTACTTCTCATGTTATGTACGTTAAGATAGCTTTTTACATGATCTTTTCTCCATATAATAAATATGTTTCGAGCTTCATGTAAACATTATTTTCTAAACAAGTTGCATTGAAAAAAAAACAACTCAATTGAGCATAGAAGTTCCAAGTTTATTACCTTTGAGCAAGCACAACCATCACTCTAATATATTTCTGGTTGACGAGATATGCCATGTTTGTCGCAAGGCGTGTTTGGACTCATTTGAGGAGCATGCCATGCATTGTAGAGGGCTCATGGTGTTCAAGTATTGACAAGATCTGGTTAAGGACGTTCTTTTTGACATATACCGACGTGCCGAGATTTGCGTTAAGAAAGTAGATCAACACTCATACTGGCCTACATTTTGGTAATTGGATGGGTGGAAAGAAAACACGTGTCTGTTTGTAGATCTTACATGGTTTCCCTTCTTGTGGGCTTGGGGACTGGTATTTTCACGGTAAGTTGGGCTGATTTAAAAGTTGTTTCATGGAAAGTGACCAAACAAGAGGAAAAATAGCAAATAAAAGAAAAAGAAAAGAAATGGTGAAAATTACATACTTCCGCGTTTAATTGAATTTTAACGTTAGTAACTTAGTGCAAGAACGAAATTCATTACAAACCTCAAATATTTTTTAATTAGCTCGCGTATTCAATCTTTGAATGAAAAAAGATGATTCCCATCGGTACACATTCTAATCAATTAGAGAGAAGTAAGAGCGTCACACCGTTTCCTTCATTTTAAACAACAAAGGGAACAAAGTTATTAAACAACAAGGAGTTGGGAAAGACCCAAAGACAAACACACCCACTTACAATTCAAACAAACTAGGTGTATAAACATACGCGCGTTGCGCGCTTTTCATATTTGTTTAAAAAAAATGTTTCAAACTGGTTTCGAACCTAAGACCTCAAACCACACAAATGCACTACAAACCACTCCACCACCAAGCCATTTAGTTAATTAATTATTATCGAATCATATGTGTTTATAAATAAATAAGTGTTGGAAAAAAAATGCCATGTTTGAAACGAGTTTCAAACCCAAGACCTCAAAGAACACACATATACCACAAACCACTCCACCACTACCCTATTTTGTTAATTCTTATTGAATCATATGTATTTATATATAAATAAGTGTTGTAAAAAAAAGACTCAAACAGGTTTTGAACCCAAGACCTCAAAGAACGCATAAGCACCACAAACCACTCCACCACTACCCCATTATGTTATTTCTTATTTAACCATATGTATCTAACATAACAAAATGAATAAAATAATAATAAAAGTACTATTCAAATCACTTGTCTATAATAGTATATAATTTACATCAAAACTCAGCCATGAATTGAAACTAACATGTTTCTGTGACATCCGACAAAAATCTGAAAAGTTTTGTACGTCATTAGTATATATAATTAACTGGTTTTAGTACAAATAAAATTTATTTGGACTAATGTAGTCTCTAGAGAATAGCAAAGTCCCCATATTATGCATGGTATTGCATTAGTTTGATAAGAAAAGTGTCGTAGCTAAGAAATAACGAGCTAGTATGGTATCGCTACTTTGGTGATACCCGGTAAACGATCAATAACTAAAACGGCCCCGAATACCCTTAATACTAAAAATATAGTACTTTAATCTCATAATAAGTATTTTGGAGTTCCAAAACTAAATTTAGGAGCTCAAAACTTAAATCTCCTGGTAATTAATAAAGTTGTGACCTGGCATGGTACATGTATAACTTGCAAATTAATTCAACGAGAGCCAAAATAATTTACAAACACCTACACTAATATCTGTTAAGGATTGTTTGAGGATATTTTAGTGTCCCGAATGCTTGCGTTTAAAGACTCGACAAAACCCAAAAAGCCCTAACCGGATTAGTTGGAAACTAATTATATAGTTAAGCTTATCGTCCAAGGGTTATTAACCATCCATAACCACCCTAATTGTCCCCTAGTCTTACACCATTAATGACACTAATCATATCATCTCTCCTATGTATTATGAGCTTAACATATAAGCTAATTGTGGAACTTATTATACATAGGTTTAGGATTAACAAATTTATAAAAACAAAACCATTCATCCTTCCTTGGATGCTCATGGCCAAGACCCCAACACCATTACCATTCTTGTTTTCAAACCTCACCTACACAATAACAACTCTAAAACAAGTTAACATTGGATTTAGGAGCCTAAGACTTAAGGATAACACCAATAAATATCATCAAACTTGAAGTTTTAAGTGTTTTCCCTAGCTTCTGTGCTAGTAGTAAGATCCTACTCTTCTGTTTACGTTAGATCAAGTTTTGTGTTATAACTTACAAGTTGTTTGTAAAGATAAAATGTAAGGAACAGTAACAATGAAAATGGCCCCTTCCTTAGTGAGATTATACGAGCAAATGCCTGAATTTAAAAGTTTTTATCAAAGAAATAATGGTGTGGGTGCGTGTATAATATTGGCCGTGTGGGTGTGGTGATGGTGATGATATTGTTGTTTTGTTTAAAAGTTGATAATACTTGATCTTTAAGTTGATGTGTTGATAATTAGACTTATGGACCAAGATGTTAAACATAAAATTGAGTTTTAAAGATGAAAAGGAAAGATGATCAAATCAAAACTTGTATAAAGAACACATAATTTATAAAACATAAGATGGATCTTGAAGAGAAATAGTAACTAAACCTATAATTGGGCTTGGCCCATTAAGCTTGAGGCCCATGATGATGATCATGGGTTTCCCTATTTAAGGGGGGTTAACCTCTCATTTAGGGCATGCTCTGTTGGGACAAAGAGGATTGAAGAAACCACCTTTTGATAACCTTAGTCCAAATCATATCTGCTTAAGTATGGAACTGCTGAAGAACAAATGAAGAAGTGCTGAAAAACAAACACCAAAGTACTGAAGAGTAATTCATCAGAAGTTCTGAAGTCTAACCAGACATTTCACTGAAGAACTACTGAAGACAAACTGCTCATCAGCAGTTTGTCACTCATCAGCACTTTGCATCAGAAGCTTCTAACCGACTGAAGATCAGCAGTTTCCTTATTATATTGTTTTGTTAAAGTCTAGATTTCAAGTTTCAATGTACAGACTGTTATAAGCTTATCTTAGTATAATATCTTTGTTAAATATCTTAGATTACTTCAGACTACAGTTTAGTACATTAGTCTATAAATAGATGAGTTTGTTCATCTATTTTAGATATGTGATTTTGTGTAATATCTTTGATCTAAATTGAAATCCTTCGGGCTTTAAACTTATAATTCCATTTCACATCTGAGAAACATAAATTGCTTTACTGCTTTACACTTAACTGTATTTATTGTTTCTCATTTATTGTTCAGTCAAGTGGGAGTAATAACTCCTCTTCAAAGTGATCTTTTAGACCTTTGAACACTTGTCTTTCCGCTGCTTATTAACTCATACATAAATCTGATAACACATAAGTGTTCATAAACTAAGCCACTGATCCAACAATTGGTATCAGAGCACTGGTTAATCTGATCAAAATCAATCTAACAAATTGAGATTCAGACACAGGCTCATTATTGATATTCAATAAAGGATAAAAGGCTCACTTTTTAATCCATCACTTTAAAGAAGTATTGACAAATCCAAACTTCTTAAAAATGGACCCCTACAATACTGGATCTGCCAACAAACCTCCTATGTTAGTCAGAAATGAATATAACATATGGTCTAAAAGGTTGGCACATACTATTTCCCAAACAAACACTGGATGTTGGAGGTCTGTAGTTTTTGGACCTCACAAACCAGTAGTAAGTGATCCAGAGGGAAAGACTGAAAGACCAAAAGATCCAAAAGAATACACGGAGGAAGATTTCCAAAAGTTTGAGCTTGATGCAAAAGCTTTCTCCATGTTGGCTATGGCTCTCCCAAACGAAATATATGCTGGCCTTTTACATTGTGAAAGTGCCAAAGAGCTGTGGGATTGCCTAAAAGAGCAGTTTGCAGGAACTGCTGAGGTGATAGCCAACATAAGAGAAACATTGGCTCAACAATATGAAACTTTTACTCACATAGAGGGTGAATCTTTAACACAACAATTTGAAAGATTTTCTTCACTCATCTCTGAGTTAAAAATTAACAATCAGACCTATTCAAATGAGTCTATGTTACATAGATTTTTAAGGTCTCTACCTTCAAAATGGGAAACTTACTCTATAGTCCTCAGAACTAGTTCAGATTTTACTACCTTGAACCTAACTAGGTTACATGGTAAATTACTAACTTTTGAAAGAGAAATCAATCAAAAGAAAAAGTTGCAGGAATCTGGTAAAACTGCTGATGACTATACTCCTAGTAGCACAACCTTATTAGGACATGACTCACCATCCTGTTCTAATAATTTTGGTTCTTTTGACCACATTGACATAACAGCTGGGATCTCATCAGATGGATCTTTCCCAGCTTATGACAATGAAGAACTGAGTCAAACTGCTGACAACATGTGTTTCATCATGGATGATTTAAAATATTTCAGCAGTGATGACTTAGAAGAAATGGAAATATTGCACCAACTGGCCTTGTTAAGATTAAAAACTAACAAATTTTATAAAAGGTCAGGAAGGAAATTTCCAAGACTAAACAACTCAACAAAAGTTGGTTTTGACAAATCTAAACTTAGATGTCATAAGTGTCAAAAGTTGGGACACTTTGCTAGAGAATGTAGAAGCTCTAGCTACAACCAACCAATGTCTGGAAATCAATTTAATCCCTCATATAATAGGAATAATGGAACTCAAGGGAGTGCTCATTTTGTACAGGCACAAGCTCCACATGTTCAATATGTGCCACAAGTACAATATGTTCAAATGCCTGCTCGGCAACAACAGCAGCTGATGCCTCCTTTTCCAACTGCTCAACAACCTGCACAAACTCAACAACCCCCTCAGCAACAAAGCTTATTTACCTCAGGGTATGTTGACTGGAGCAGTCTTCCTTATGACACATCAGAATGCAGTCAGGGTGCAGACAATAAGGTCTATGATGTCAACTGGGGAGAACCTGATAATGGCAGAAAGAACTTTGCCTTAATGGCTTTTGAAGGATACTCTTCAAATTCTGCTCTCACACAGGTATCACAACAATCTCTGTTAAAGCTTTGCACTAAATCTTGCAAAGAATCTTTTGCTTTAATTAGAGAAACAAATGTGCATTTACAAGGCAAATCCAATGATATGGAGAGAAAATTCACACAAATGAAGTGTGATTTGGAAAGAAAAATTGTTTTGAAAAACAAAGAAATTTCCAAACTGAATGATAAATCCATTGAAACAGAAGCACAAATTAAAACAATGATAGACAGCCTAGGAAATGTCAGACAAGAGCTTGCTGACACCAAGGTTGATTGTGAAAAATGGGTTGAGTCTTGTAAAGGGTACCAAATGTTGCTTAACAAACAAACTGCAACCAATGTTAAGTTTGGCATTGGATATACCCACACTGAATCACCAACAGATTTCACCCACAAAACTGATAATGATGGGAAGAAATTGATTCAAACTTCTGATATGGAGGAATGCACATCCTACCACAGAACTTCCTCAAAAAGGGAAGTACTGCAGAAGTTAAAACTACTGACAATAAGCCATCAGCAGTTTCAACTACATCAGGAGTTGAGACCCTGAAAACTGCTGATGACCTATTTCAAAAATCTGATTTTGTCAGTAAATTGCCTTCCATCTCTCTTGATTTATCTAAAAAGAAAGAGAAGGCAAAAGCATGTGAAATATGTGGTCTGTTTAACCACATAACTGAACTTTGCAGATATAGAAAGGTAAATCAGTTAAACAAACAAAGACAACAACTGATTGTGGGAAAACAAATAAAACAAAATTTTGAAAATACCTTTTTTCCCAACAAACAACAATCAAACAAAACCCTTTCTAAGAAGAAGCCTTTATCTCAACAAAGGTCATCTTCTCAAAGTTCAACTTCAGAAGTTTTACCTAACTCATCAGCAGTTTCACAAACTGCTGAAGTTAAAGATTTGATAAACCTGGTTAAACTTCTGATGACCAAAGTTGATGGTGGAAACCAAAAAGAACCCACCATTGTTCTTAATGACAAATCCATTGCCAAAAAGACATGGATTTCTAAAATTGGTCCACAACAAGCTGCACCTGTTCTCAAGAGCAAACCCAAAGCCAAACTGGCTTGGGTTGCCAAAACTAACTAATTTGTTATCTTGTGCAGAGGGTCTCCAGAGGTTTGAATAGCATATGGTATGTGGATAGTGGAGGCTCAGTGCACATGACTGGATGCAGATACCTGATAAACAATTTTATCAGCCAAAGAGAAGGATCTGTGTCCTTTGGGAACAATGCCAAGGGATATGTGCTAGGATATGGCAATGTATCCTCAGGCAAAATGCAGTTTGATAAGGTCAATCTGGTTGAAAACCTTGAGTACAACTTGCTGAGTGTCTCACAAATGTGTGACAAAGGATATTCTTCCTTTTTCACCAAGACAGCATGCAAGATCATATCACCAGAAGGCCAGAAGTTGATAGAGAAGATTATTGAAGATCATACTTTGCTGATTGCCAAAAGGTGTGGCAATGTCTATGCAGTGGACATTGAAAAAGACAAAGTATTGAACAAGACTGCCTGTTTCTTCTCAAAGGCATCAACTTCAGAAAATGATCTCTGGCACAGGAGACTTGGCCATGTGAACTTTAAAACCATCAATAAAGTCACAAAAATGGGCTTGGTCAGAGGTCTACCTTTGAAGGAATATCAGTGCAAAGAACACTGTGTTTCCTGTCTTAAAGGTAAACAGCATAAGTCCTCCTATAAGTCTATTGAAGAATCAAAAACAACTGCATGTCTTCAACTACTCCATATGGACTTATTTGGACCAGTCAAGATTATGAGCCTTGGAAAGAAGAAGTACTGCTTGGTCATCATTGATGACTACTCAAGATTCACATGGGTCTTCTTCTTATATTCCAAGGATGAGGCAGCTGAAATCATCAAGTTCTTCATTCTACAAGTAGAGAAGCAATATTCTCTATCTGTCAAAGTCATCAGGAGTGACAATGGGACAGAGTTCAGGAACAAAACTCTGGATGAATTCTGTCTGTCTAAAGGGATTGTTAGACAGTTCAGCATTCCCAGAACTCCTGAACAAAATGGTGTGGTAGAAAGGAAGAACAGAACATTAATTGAAGCAGCCAGAACAATGTTAGCTGATTCAGGCCTACCTTTGTATTTTTGGGCTGAAGCAGTCAACACTGCATGTTATGTTCAGAATAGAGTTCTTATCAACAAGAGACATACCAAGACTGCCTATGAAATTCTTCATGGCATAAAGCCCCTTATCTCCTTCTTCAGGGCTTTTGGATGTCAATGTTTTATCCTCAACATCAAAGACTCTATGTCTAAGTTTGCTGCAAAAGTTGATACAGGTTATTTTCTTGGTTATTCTCCTTTGAGAAAAGCTTACAAAGTTTTCAATTCAAGAACCAAGATAGTAGAAGAAACACTGAATGTCAAGTTCAATGAATCAAAACACACTCTTATTCCAGCAAATCCTGCTGAATTATTTGATCTTGACAACTTTCATTTCGGACCTGAAAAGACTGTTGAATCATCTAAACCTCCTCAAAATGGTTTTCAAGGACTTGAAGATGATAGTCCTGCACCATGGACTCCAAACACAGTCAGAAGATCAACTATTAAACCTTCAGAAGTTTCAATAGCTTCAACTTCAGGAACTACTGATGAACATTTTGAAACTACTGATTCAGCTGAACCTAAAACTCCTGAAGTTCAAATAACAGCTGAACCAGATATTATCAATCTCAGTGGTTTATTTGAAGAACCTGTAGAGCCATCATCCAGTACAGGTTTACAACAACTGATTGAACACAAAGATCATCCATTGGATCAAATCATGGGTGATATTGCATCAGGGGTACTCACAAGAAACCAGCTTTCCAACTTTTGCTTCTTCTCAGCATTCATTTCTCAGTTGGAACCAAAGAAGTATCAAGAAGCCCTCAAAGACAACAATTGGGTGCAAGCAATGCAAGAAGAGTTGCTTCAATTCAAGAAACAACAGGTTTGGTGTTGGGTCTGCTGACCTGGAGAAGAACAGATGATTAAAAGCCAAAATATACTAAGTGTTTGATCATGAATAAAGAACAGTTGTTACAATAAAGCTTCCTCCAAAGATCTGTTGATTCCTAAACTGCTGCTGCTTAACAACTGTTAGAAGACAACTGCTGCTGATGAAAAGTCTGATGGATAAAGTCTGAAGGTTAAAAGTCTGATGAAGAACAACTGCTGATCAAAGATCTGAAGAGCAAAGGTCTGTTGAACCAACAGCACTTTGGTTCAACAAATGATAAGAAGACATCAGAGTTTTAGATTAACAAAGTTTTATTGTCAGTTGTTTCAATGTAACAGTAGTTTATAGCTTAACAGTTGTTAGTGTTAGTTAGTCAGTTAGGGGTCGCTTTCTAGGTGACGTCAGCAACTGATCATCAGAGGTTTGAGCTTGTCTATAAATAGAACAGTACTTGTACTGTTCTATTCATCACTCGTCATTCTCTTTTAAACAAACATTCTCTGAGTGATCAGGCTGAGGGGGAGTTAATTGTACAATTGTAATCTTTCCTTTAATGAAAGCATTCGATTAAAAACAATTATTCTCTATGTTTTGATTTATTGTTATTCCGCTGCACTTTCCATTTATAATTCATTCATCTTTCATACTTAATCAAAACAATCCAATACTCAGATCCTAACAATTGGTATCAGAGCTTGGTCAATTAAATCTGATCTAATCAATCAATTTAATACACAGATCAGCTCATAATCATTGATATCGTTTGTTTGTCGGGTTAAAACAGAGTAATAGTTTATTTTCGTTTCAACAGTTAGTAAACAGACTTTGTTTTTGAAAAACCAAGAGAATGACTTCACTCAATCAAGATCCACACAACACTGGCACACACAACAAGCCTCCGATGCTTGTCAGGTCAGAATACAACATCTGGCAGCGTCGGGTGGCTCATGTGTTAGCACAACAGAACACAGGGTGCTGGAAATCGGTAGTATTTGGACCACATGTTCCAATGGTACCGAGTGCCGAGGATCCAAAGATCCAAGTACCAAAGAGTGTTGAGAACTACTCAGAGCAAGATTTTCAAAAAATCGAGCTAGATGCCAAGGCTTTCAGCATAGTAGCCATGGCACTGCCGAATGATATCTATGCCGGTCTCTTGCACTGCAATAGTGCTAAAGAACTGTGGGATGCTCTCAAAGAGCAATTCGGGGGGACTGATGATGTGATTGAAAACAACCGTGAAATACTTAACCAACAATATGAAACGTTTAGTCACATAAAAGGGGAGTCATTAACACAGCAGTTTGAAAGGTTTAACTGTCTAATTAGTGAACTTAAACTGGTTGGTCTAACTTTTCCTAATTCAACACTGAATCATAGGTTTCTTAGATCACTTCAGGACAAATGGGACACTATAGTTATAGTTATGAGAAACTCTATCGGATTCAAAGACCTAACCCTGACCCAGCTTCATGGTAAGCTCCTGACTTATGAAAGGGAGCTTAACCAGAAAAAGAAGCTCCAGGACTCTGGCAAAGTGTCAGATGACTATGTATTTGGTAATACTGCACTGTTGGGTCAGGATGATGGTTCTGGAAGTAGTAAGGATCAGAGTTATGATCATTTTATGAAAGGGAGCTTAACCAGAAAAAAAAGCTCCAGGACTCTGGCAAAGTGTCAGATGACTATGTATTTGGTAATACTGCACTGTTGGGTCAGGATGATGGTTCTGGAAGTAATAAGGATCAGAGTTATGATCATTACATTGACATAACAACTGGTTTCAATAATGATTCTTACTCATCACCAAACAACTGTGCTTTCACAGCCAGTGGTGATATCCAGGCTTCTGATAATTCATCTTTTGTGTACAATGACTTGCAATATATTGACCCTTTGGACCTAGAAGAAATGGACATCTTACATCAGGTTGCCCTGCTCAGTATTAGAACCAATAACTTCTATAAGAAAACTGGCAGGAGGTACCCAGGTTTACATGGTGGGTCAAAGGTTGGGTTGGATAAATCAAAGATAAAGTGTTACAAGTGTCATAGAATGGGTCACTTTGCTAGGGAGTGTAGGAGTCAGAATGGAGTTCCTATGATTACCTATCCAAACCAAAGACCACAGACCAACACTTATCAAACCATCCCTAATGTACCTAATGTGCAAAACACTGCTCACTTTGCACAGACCCAAACCACTGTTCCTGTGCATTATGTCCAAACCACTGTTCCTCAGTATCACTATGTCCAAACACCTGTTACTCAGGCACCAGTGCCAATGACTGTTACTCCACCCTCTGCTCCTGCAGAGACCGGTCAACCAGGTCAACAGAGTTTCTTTACTCAGGGCTTTGTTGATTGGAGCAGTCTACCAGATGAGATAACAGATGACAACATTGCTCTAGTTGCCAACTCTGAAAAGGATTTTTGTTTTATGGCACTAGAAACAATTGTTGAAGAGACTGATTCTGAGGATGTGGTATCTTTGTCTGAAAATGTGACTGATAGTGTTGTTGGTGAAGTTGTTTCAGCTGAAGAATCTGAAGTGGAGGTTGTGAATCTCTCAGACCCCTAGGGTAGTGATGACTGTGACTGCCAGTGTAACTGTGCCTTGATGGCTGCTGCTAAGGTATCTCCTCAAATCTTAAATGACTTGTGCTCAGACAAATGTATTGTGGCATTTGCTAAGATAAAAGAGGTGAATGAAAACTTTAGAAAGAAAATTTTGGATTCTGAAATTCAGTTTGAAAAACTTACAAAAGAGTTAAAATCAAAAATATCTGAAAAAGAGTCTGAAATCAGCAGTTTAAAACATGAAGCAAGCATAACCAAAGACCAGCTTCAGACTATGATAACAAAATATCATAGTTGTAAGAAGGAGCTTGAGTCCACCCAAGTTGAATGTAAGAAATGGGTGGAATCATCAAAGGGTTTTGAGATGATTGTCAACCAACAATCTAAAAGTCATGTGAAATTTGGGTTTGGTTTTAAAACCACTGACCAAGTTTCACAAACCACTGACAAAAAGGAACCACAGTTGGTTGAGGTCATCCCTACAAACTCAAAAGGTCAAGAAATCAAGGTTACTGAACCCAATGGCAAGAAAATCATTCTTGAAAAGTTGGAAGGTACACCCTCATTTGATGAAATTGAGAAATATCAATTCAAACCAACATGGTCAGATGAGTGTGAAGTCCTTGAAAATTTCAAACCAATGACCTTCAAAACCCCTGATGGTAAAATGGCACCACAGGCCAAAGTAATCCCTCTAGTAAATCTTCCAACAGATGATGAAACATCTGTTGAAAAGAAGAAAGAAAAAGGGAAAGCCAAGAACAACTTGTTTTGTGATTTTTGTGAAAAGAAGAACCATGTCACCAAAAACTGTTTTCTTCTAAAAGCATATGAC
Organism: Ambrosia artemisiifolia; assembly: GCA_032199755.1. Classification (NCBI taxonomy): domain Eukaryota; kingdom Viridiplantae; phylum Streptophyta; class Magnoliopsida; order Asterales; family Asteraceae; genus Ambrosia; species Ambrosia artemisiifolia. The sequence continues at coordinate 786,758 of CM063512.1, forward strand.
ATCAACAAAACAACAAGTTTAAATGATTCTAAAACTAAAGAATGTTCAATCTGCAAGAAAAAGAATCACAAAACAAAAGAGTGCCTATATCTCAAAAATTTTGATGAAAAGATAAAAGAGTATAAGGCTAAAACTCTGGAAAGTCAAGTGGTAAGTACTTCAAAAGGAAAACCCAAACAGACTTTTGAATCAGTCCAAACATCTGTTACCAAAAGTCTGAGCAAAAACTCTGCTCCCAGAGATGTTCAGGTAACAGATGCTCCACCTGCTAACAAATTACCAAGAGGATATGGACAACCCACTTGTCACCGTCTGCCACATGTTTATGAAGAGCCCAAGAGGCCTTCAAAACCAAAAGTGAACAGACACCCTCATGGTTTTCAACAACTGATAGGAAATGATCAAACATCTGCTGGACCAAGTGTTGACATACAAGCACTGGCAAATGGTCAACTGCAGCTGTTGAACCTAGTTTAAAAGCTAGTCCAAACCACTGATCATTCTCCTCAACTTAAGGCTGAGACAGCTAAGGACCCATCCAAAGCCAATTTGGCTTTGGACACTCACCAAAACTAAAATCTTTACTGATGTGCAGGGAGCTTCTGCTTGTTTAGACAGTTTATGGTATGTAGATAGTGGAGGCTCCAGGCACATGACTGGATGTAGAGCCCTTCTTCTGGACTTTCTTGCTCATGGAGGGGGTGATATATCCTTTGGTAATGATTCTAAAGGTAAAGTGTTGGGTTCTGGTACTGTCAAAGCAGGAAGGCTTCAGTTTGAAAATGTTAATCTGATAGACAATCTAAAATTTAATTTACTTAGTGTGTCTCAAATGAGTGACAAAGGCTTTGGGTCATTCTTCACTAAGCAAACTTGTAAGATTGTTGGCCCAGAGGCTGTAGAAAAGATTAACACCATCATTGCTGAGAGCAAAGCACAACTTGTTGCTCACAGAAGTGGCAATGTGTATGTAGTTGATATGTTGAAGGATAACCCTATGGCAAATGTCTGTCTGTTCTCAGCTGCCTCTACCAAAGAGACAGAATTGTGGCATAGGAGACTTGGTCACACCAACCTTCAAACTATCAACTCACTCTCCAAACAAAACCTTGTCAGAGGTTTGCCATCAAAAGAATTCAAATGTGATGAGCATTGTGTTTCCTGTCTAAAAGGTAAACAACATAAAAGCTCTTACAAATCCATTGATGAGTCCAAAACTAGTCAGTGTTTACAAATGTTGCACATGGACTTGTTTGGCCCTGTAAAAATCATGAGTCTAAGAAGAAAAAGATTTTGTCTTGTCATAGTTGATGATTTTTCTAGGTTTACATGGACTTACTTTTTACACTCTAAGGATGAGACTGCAGGTATTTTGAAGGACTTTGTCACCAAAGTTGAAAAACAATATGACTTGCCAGTAAAAGTCTTTAGAAGTGACAATGGAACAGAGTTTAAAAATAAGGAGTTGGATGATTTCTGTGTGTCAAAAGGGATTGTAAGGCAGTACAGTATCCCAAGAACACCAGAGCAGAATGGGGTGGTTGAAAGGAAGAACAGGACTCTCATTGAGGCTGCAAGAACAATGCTAGCAGATTCTGGTTTACCTTTGTCCTTTTGGGCAGAAGCTGTAAACACTGTTTGCTATGTTCAAAACAGAGTTTTAATCAACCCTAGACATCAAAAGACTGCTTATGAAATTCTGTTTAAAATCAAACCACTGATATCATTTTTCAAAGTCTTTGGCTGCCCATGTTTCATTTTAAATCTTAAAGATTCCATTTCAAAATTTGCAGCCAAAGTGGATTGTGGATATTTTTTCTGGGGTATTCTTCTACTGCCAAGGCCTATAAAGTGTTTAACACAAGGACTAAGACAATAGAAGAAACTCTGAATGTGAAGTTCAATGAACTTTCTTCTTTGAAAATCCCAGCAAACCCTGCTGAGTTGTTTGATTTAGATAAATTCAAATTTGAAGATATTACTGTCAAAACTAACCCTGCAGGTACTCCACAATCTTCACAACAAGACTACAGAATAGATGTTGTGGTTCCAGACCACTACAAAGTCTATCCTGCATCAGAGGAAGCAGTGGTTCAAAACAACTGTCAAAACTCTGTCATAGCTGAGTCAGCCACTGTTGGCCAGTCCTATCTTCAAACCACTGATTCACCCATCCAATCCACTGCTCAATCATCTGTTGACAAGAGTCAATCATCTGTTGACAAAAGTCAGTCCAACTTTACACCACTTGGACCCATTCCTCCACCTCCATTCCAAACATCTGTTGACTCTTCAAAAGTGCCAACAGATGTTATGTCAACAGAGTCTCCAAACCTCTGTCCTTCACCACAAAATGCCATCATACCATATCAGGGAGATCTAATCTACCTAAGAGCTCATCCACCAGACCAAATCATTGGCAACATCAGAGAAGGTGTGCTCACAAGAAGCCAATCCTCAAACATCTGTCTTTTTGCAGGCTTTCTATCCCTTTCACAACCTGTCAAGTACCAAGAGGCACTGAAAGACAACAGTTGGGTAGAAGCCATGCAAGAAGAACTCCTTCAGTTCAAAAGACAACAAGTATGGGAACTTGTACCACTGCCTAAGGATGTCTGTCAAATTGTGTAACACCCTAAATCTGTTTACAGAAAACTCGCAGCGGAAAAATGCCAACCGAAAAATTTATTTATAAAACAATCATAGTTGTTTAGAAAACCGGTTCTACTAAGGAATTTGGTGTTACATCTTAAGTTATTTCTTAATACATTCAACAGGACGCGACTCTATTGGTTAGGTATCCGTGACCACGTACAATCCGCCTCCTCGCTCGATCTCCATCCTTCCCTTGAAGAAGTTAGGTAACCCAGACAACCTGCATCCACCACATAACCAATACGTTAGTTCAATGAGTGACCTCATGTAATCTACTCATAACACGAAGTAGCATCCCACAATCCTCTGTGATCCCGTCTGTAATTCCTTCTCTCAAGTTCGGGTGGGTTACCCCGATCCGAACCTCCATGTCTCTTGCAATCGTATTTACATACCTGCATCTCATATCATTCTCATAACAAAGGTATTAACCTCGCAATACATGCAAATTCTACGATACATACAAGTATAAACTCCCACATGTATTATTGCAATACATACAATATATACGAGCCTAAAACTCCCACATGTGTTACTACAATACATACAATACGTGCAAGTATAACTCCCACATGTATTGCTACAAAACATACAATACATACAAGTATAGCTCCCACGTTTAATACTACCATTCATACAAGCATACATCTCCACCTACAATACCATAATACATACTAGCTTAAACTCCTACATATAATACCACAATACACACAAGTGTAAACTCCATATGTATTACTACAATGCCTACAAGCATACAATTCATTTGCATAATTCTACAATACATACGAGTATACAACTTCCACCTACAATACCACCATACATACAAGTATACTACTTCTACCTATATAATGCTATCATACATACAAGTAACTCTCTTCCTCTAACCCGAGCATGAGAACTTATATGTACATCTCATCTACAATACTACATAATCATGGTAATCTACTTACCGTATTTAATGCCATCGGATAATGCATCGATTAAACTACACGCACTTGTACCATTCCGTACTACGATCATGTTTACATAACCACACTACTAATACTTGCTACACCCTTACAAGGCCCCACACGAGGTCCAACGATGCTAATTGGTGCGTTAAACGCAATTACGGGTCGCGCACCTAAGCAAAACATCATCAAATAATAGAAAAATAACATTGCAGCGACCACCGTACCCCTACTGTATGGCCGTAGGGGTACGGTCTGGACTACAAGGTCTACGGCCATTCAGGCCTGCCCTACGGTGGGAATTTGTGTCCCTGGGCCACCGTAGGGGTACTCCCAGGCCGTAGGCCTACTGTGGACCTGGTGAAAATCTTGAACTTTTTCTTCCTTCTTTCCACCTCGACTCGATCCGTTCCAACCCGTTCCAAAGCCATGTTTATACCATTATAAACTCCTATTCAAGCCTTATCCTTGTTATTTAGGTACCAACATCTCACGGTCCTCGTACTACTATCAACACATAAACATGTTAAGATTTATTATCCGAAGTGGAATAAGAACCACTTACCTCGTGTCCTCCAAGTCCTTGCTTGTTTATTGTTCCGCCTCGACCCATTAGCCACTTGTGCTTGAGCCCATGTTGCCTACGCATTCATGTTATCATTCCCACCATTCCGTTAGTATACACAACTACGCATACTATCAATCGTCCTACACTTATTCGTTCCCATGACTATCATTGGTCAACTACTAATAAGCAATTCACACGATTAACTACCACATTGTTTATTAATCAAGCAATCCAACATATCATCAAGTATGTCAACTAGATAATCTAGCATATATCACATGATTTTCCTCAATCCCACAATCATATTAGCAAACATAACCATGTTAGTCACCCATTGTTGACTTTTCAGGAAGTCAACTTCTAACTATACAAACTTCCTACTTAGGACATATGTCCATATTGATGACTAGATCACGTAAAACACACCATAAACATCACATTCCTACCTCATCATCATGCAAGATTATTCATCATTCCAGTCATAGTGTTTAAGCATTAGTGTACACACTACTAATGCATACTTCCTACCATATCATACAATCAACCAAGTCCCCACATGATTACTCTTTAAGATGCAATCCTTATATGAACCTACTATCAATTGCACCAATTATCATATTACCCTCATACTTAGTCAAGTTTTGCATACAAATTCATACGTCATACTTATTTAGGCATTTCATCAAACACTTGGTGTGCGTACAACATTCTATACACAATGTACAAGCATTTCATGCATACCTTCTTAGCTCATAACATAATTCATCATATTACTTCCCTACATTACATACCATTCATTCATTAGACATCAAATATAGGAACACATCAAATTCTTTCAACCTACATATCAACTTAACCAAGAATGTTCATGGGTTATACCCAAAAATCAATATCTACTCCAATTCCATGAAACCTCTTCAATTTACTAAACTTCCACAAAATTAGTCATGCATACAAGTTTAAATCACAATTGCAACTAGTCTCCACATGAATTCACACATAATCATGTATGAACCCTAATATTTCATCATCCATGAAATTCTACCACTTACCTCATGTTTGTTGACACTAGATGACTTGAAATCTTTCAACATGCAGACCCACTAATGGATTTTCGAATGGATTTGGGGCTGATTAGTGAGTTTGGGGTTGGGGGTGGTCTTCTCCTTCTCCTCAAACGTGAATTCCTCTTCTTGGAGTTCTTTTGTTTGATCCCCTCCCCTTATTAACCCATAACTTGTTTTTATTCAACTTTAGCCCCTCCACTTTTGTCAAGTAACTTCCACCAATATACCCAAGTAACTAACTTGGTACATTTTATGTTTACTAAGTGTACAACCATCAATGCACTACTTACAACTAGGGGTACACACCCTTCCACACAAACACATATATATACATATACATATTCAATTCTCATCATACTATTATTATGTATCATTTTTTTGGGGCGTTACAAGTCTACCCCCCTTAAAGAAGGTTTCGTCCCCGAAACCTTTTTCATTTCTACCCTACTAGGCTTTCTCTACTTACTTATCTACTTTGACACTTCATTCGAAGTTTCATGCCACATCACAAGCCCACATCATAGGCTACACTACTACTTTAATCATGACTAGACATAATTATATGTCCACACCTCCTAATATTAACACAAGCCTTCTCGCAATTATCAGGTATTCCAAACTACTACTACCCAGCTACTACTTCACCCTCCCTTGTTCGTACTCGACCTGGGAGTCCGACATTGTCCCATAGTACTCACGGGACAAATATATTTACCATACTCACCCCACCCCTTCCTGGTAGGTTTTAGAGTCATTCTATTCATACCTATTTGGTTGTTAGTTCGTTTCGTGCGCTATCTACTGTAGACACATACGTCAGATATCATACATTCCTACGTGGGTACTATTGTCATATCGATTCTCTACTTGACAATCATAAAACAACCGAATTCACTAACCTTCCTTCCGGAATGTTAACCGATCATCTCATCGTCGGCTTAACTTTCTTCTTAATAATTTCATGCCATATTTATCTTGTTTTAATTCATTCACAATTAGTTCCAACTCATTATCTTCATATCATCTATCTTGTAGATTTCGTCAAGTCCATAATCTTGACCATTCGTATCTACAAAATCATTGGTTATTCATACCCCTTATATTCATAACAACTGACTTTCAATAGTCTATACAAAATTTGTTTCTATTAAAATGTCTAATTATATACATCTTTCCTGAACAATCCGTTTCTATTTTAGTTACCGTACGTTATTACCCATCCTTACACATCAAGGTCCTTCCAACCTTGCCCCATTAGGGTTCTCCTACCTATCATACTGTTAGTTGCATTTTTAGACATATTTTATACTCTTTTTAGTAGCTAGTTTTAGTGTTTTTTATGCATTTAGGTTGTACATATTGCATCAATTTCGTCAAATGCATGTTTCGGTGGAATGGAATCTACTTTGGCTTGTTTTGGTTGATTTTGTAGGGGTGGAGAATTGAAAGAGGAAATGGCGAGCATTGACGAGGCGAAGCCGCGATTTACTTGGACTTTATTGGCGTTCGTGAAAAGAAGTTTAGGCCGTAAGCAGCAAGAAAAAGAACTAGAGGGGCTGAATTGGAAAGTTACTAATTGAATGGATTAAAATGAAAAATATGATAACAAACTTTGAATGATTTTGGTAGGAGATAATATATTCTCTTAGGGATAATTACGGATGGATTTATTGATGGAGAGAGGGGGGACTAAATAATTGATTTATCATTCAACATAATAGACATCTTGGGAGGCTGCTGCGACGCATCGAAAAAAAAAAGAGAACACTTTGGCATTGGATGGTTCTTGAGCATTAAAGACAATAGAGTATTTTTATTTTTATTTTTTTTAATGTTTCGTATTATATTTGTTTTGATTGAACTAGCCGCCATGTCCGGCTAGAACCTTTTAATTCCGGCACTTTGGTATGTTTTCTTAGTTTTGATTCGTAAACTTATGTGAAACTCTTATGAGATCCAATTCTTGAATGGTTTGTTTGGTTGATTCTTGATTTTATACCATTAGGTAATATATTAGTTGGTTGATAAAATTGGCCACTTTGTTAATCATTCTAATAGAGTTCATCAATTTATGAAATTTTAACCGGTTTTATATATTTGATAAAAAGGAACAAATAACGGTTTAGGTTTGTCTATGAATTTAAATTCGTTATAGAATTAAACAATATAATTAAGCACTCCGAACGGCGTGAGTGTTTGATTATAATCGATACTTCTATCATTGCAACCCGCACGCTAAGATCCGAACGGCGTGAGCTTGGAGTAGCGGGTTGGCTCTAATCAACGAACGGCGTTTGGTTAGACATTAGATAGAGTGGATGTCCGAACGGCGTGACGTCTAGTATTGATACAAACCGTTTAATTAAAGGATCATTGCACCATAATTGTTAATGATCATAAGTCCGGGTCAAATTAAGAAACTGCCTTAGTGTTGGAATTAGCTTTAACATCTGAATTTATTTCACAAATTTAATTAACGTTTTTTTTTAGTCACTTGTCTTGTTAATTTTAGTTTTATTTTCATTAATTTAAACTATACCAACCCCCCCCCCCCTTTTTTTTTATAGTCGTATTTGTGCGAAAATCGTTTTTGGTTTAATCAATTGATCTGTATCCCTGAGGACACGAACCTTACTTTCACTTTTACTAGTAGGTTTATTATCTATTTATTTGCTGGATTCGACACCCAACAAATTGGCGCCGTTGCCGGGGATACGGCAATTCTAATTGTTTTATGCCAAGATCTTCTCGTACAGGTACACCACTTGAAGTTGATCCGGAAATAGAGAAAACTGCAAGGAGATTAAGGAAGCAAGCAAAACAACGAAAGAAGTTAGCAAGCTCCTCAACCTCTATCACTTCACCTCCGATCACTAACATTTGGCAAGACGTACTCTTGTCAAGTGAATCTGAACCTGAAACCGAATCACTCTCACTTCCACAAACACTCATTACTCCACCACACTCACCCACCAATACCCATCAAGAACCAAACCCACCCGAACCAACTATGGCAGCTGAACAAACCCTTAGACAGTGGGCGAATCGTGATGTCCCACAACAACCACTCTGCATCAACTACCCTGCAATGGAAAACTTCGAACTGAAATCCGGGTTGATCCATCTGTTACCCGTTTTCCGAGGTTTAGAGAATGAGGATCCACATAAGTTCCTCAAGGAGTTTCATGTTGTGTGTTCAGGTATGAAGCCACACACCATTACTGATGACCAAATCAAACTAAGGGCATTCCCCTTCTCTCTTCAAGATTCAGCAAAGGAATGGTTATATTACTTGCCACCGGGGTCGGTCACCACTTGGAATGAACTTGCAACACTATTCCTTGACAAATACTTCCCGGAAGTCAAAGCTTCAATACTCCGCAAAGAGATCATCGGGATCAAGCAGATCAAAAGAGAAGCATTGCACACCTATTGGGACAGGTTCAAGAAGCTTTGTGCTCGATGCCCACAACATGGCATATCTGAGCATCAACTCCTTCAGTACTTCTGTGAAGGATTGGCACCGATGGAGAGGCGTTTGATAAATGCCTCTAGTGGAGGAGCTCTCCTTGATAAAACTCCTACTCAAATTAGAGCTCTAATCACATCAATTGCTGAAGACTCAAAGCATTCAGCACATGAGGAAGAATGGTATGTTGATCCGCCAAGGGGTGTCAAAGAAGTGAATACTCCTCCTCTTGAAAGCCAAATCGCTGAGTTGACAAAAGCCGTGATGCTACTTACCAAAGAGAAAGGTGTTGAACAAAAACCAAAAGCTTGTGGGATATGCCTACAACATGGACACCCCACGGATATGTGTCCTACATTGCAAGAGGATGTTGAAGATGCAAATGCAATTGGTTACTCGGGACAGAATTTGAGACAATATGAACAACCACGAGGCAACCAAAATTGGGGACATCCTTCCAATATGGGTTATCAACAGAGGCCGCCACCATTTCAACAACGCCAGTCCTCTCAAGGCAATCAACAACATCAAAACTATCAGTCTAGGCAACAACCACCCGCACAACAACAAGCGGGAAGCTCAGGGCCGTCTTTAGAAGACATTGTGAAGAGTTTAGCCACGAGTACTCACTCATTCCAACAGGAGACTAGGTCCAGCATCAAGAATTTGGAGCAACAAATGGCACAACTCGCTAGCTCGGTCAGCAAGATAGAATCTCAAGGCAAGTTGCCCCCACAAACCGAAGCAAATCCCAAACACAATGCTTGTGCCATCACCTTGAGAAGTGGAAAGAGTTATGATGCTCCTGAATTGCAAGAGGAAGAGGAAGAAATTGTTGTTGAGAAAAAGGGCAATGATAAGCATGAGACGCCCAAATCTGATGAAGTGAAGGCAAAGTTCACAACTCCTCCTCCATTCCCTTCTAGACTGCGAAGCACACAAAAGCAAAGGGAAGAGCAAGAGATCATGGAGACCTTTCGGAAGGTAGAGGTAAACATTCCTTTACTTGATGCTATTAAACAGGTTCCACGATATGCAAAGTTCTTAAAAGAGCTTTGCACATCGAAGAAGAAGCTGAAAGGTAATGAAACTGTTAAGGTTGGTGAAAATATTTCAGCGGTTTTACAAAAAAGATTACCACAAAAGTGCAAGGACCCGGGTGTTTTCACGGTCCCTTGCAAATTGGGGAATCTAACCATACCACGAGCCATGCTCGACCTTGGAGCCTCTATTAACGTCCTACCAAATTCTATTTTCAAAACACTAAATGTAGGACCGTTAAAAAGGACCGGGGTAGTAATTCAGTTGGCCGACCGATCTTTAGTATACCCAAAAGGTGTATTAGAGGATGTTTTGGTTCAAGTGAATGAATTGGTATTTCCTGCTGATTTTTATGTGTTGGATATGGAGGATGATGACACTCCAAGTTCAAGTTCCATTTTGTTAGGGAGACCATTTTTGAAAACTGCTAAAACAAAAATTGATGTTTATAGTGGTACCCTATCAATGGAATTTGATGGGGAAGTTATCAATTTTAATATCTATGATGCTATGCGTTACCCAAGTGATGTTTCATCTTTGAATTGGTTAGATGTTATTGAACCCTTATCTGATGATTGTTTTGAGTTATCTAACCATGATGTTTTAGCATTAGTCTTAAACAGAAGCATCGATGAGGTTGCAGCAAAAGAACTTACTGAAAAGTTCAAGCTTGGGGAGGATCTGATGGAACTTGTGACTTTTATGGATGCACAGAGGAAAACAAGGTATGAAGCTCCAAAAATACAACTACCAATTACTAACCAAAAGCTTCTTCCATCTATTGTGCAGGCACCGGACTTGGAGTTGAAAGCCCTCCCCGAACACTTAAAGTATGCATACCTTGGGGAGAAGGAAACTTTGCCGGTGATTATATCCAACAAGTTGTCAAAGGAGCAAGAAAGTGAGTTGGTTGAGACTTTGAAGCACTATAAGGAAGCAATAGGATGGACTATAGCCGACATCAAAGGCTTGAGTCCAACACTTTGTATGCATAAGATCCTTATGGAGGAAGATTACAAGCCAACAAGGGAAGCACAGAGAAGGCTAAATCCTCCTATGATGGAGGTTGTGAAAAAGGAGATTCTCAAGTTGTTGAATGCAGGTATGATCTACCCAATATCTGATAGCAAGTGGGTGAGCCCCGTACAGGTAGTGCCAAAGAAATCAGGTATTACTGTAACTGAAAATGAACAAGGTGAGTTGGTCCCCACCCGTGTACAAAACGGGTGGAGAGTGTGCATAGATTATAGAAGGCTCAATGCCTCGACCCGCAAGGACCACTTCCCGCTACCATTCATTGACCAAATGTTAGAAAGGTTAGCGGGAAAGACCCATTACTGTTGTTTAGACGGGTACTCAGGTTTTCACCAAATACCCGTCGCACCAGAAGACCAAGAGAAAACCACGTTTACGTGCCCCTTTGGAACATTTGCATATAGGCGCATGCCTTTTGGGCTTTGCAATGCCCCTGCCACATTCCAAAGGTGCATGGTAAGCATTTTTTCAGAATATGTTGAAGAGATTATTGAAGTTTTTATGGACGATTTTACTGTTTATGGAAACTCTTTCAAAGAATGTTTAACAAATTTGACAAAAATTTTGAAAAGATGCATTGAGACCAACCTTGTTTTAAATTATGAAAAATGTCATTTTATGGTTGATCAAGGTCTCATTCTCGGGCATGTTGTTTCTGCAAAAGGTTTGGAAGTTGACAAGGCAAAGATAGACATTATCAAATCTTTACCCTATCCTAACTCTGTCCGCGAGGTGCGTTCTTTTCTTGGTCATGCAGGTTTTTACCGAAGGTTTATCAAAGATTTTTCAAAGATAGCAAGACCAATGTGTGAGCTTTTACAAAAAGACGTTGAGTTCAACTTCTCCGAAGCATGCAAGAAAGCCTTTGACACTTTGAAAGAATTGCTAGTTACCGCCCCCATAATCCAACCGCCTGATTGGGATTTACCGTTTGAGATCATGTGCGATGCAAGCAACCATGCAGTAGGAGCGGTGTTGGGTCAAAGGAAGGATCGAGTACCACATGTGATCTACTATGCTTCGAGGACATTGGACCATGCTCAAAGCAATTACTCGACTACAGAAAAGGAGCTCTTAGCTATTGTTTTTGCTTTAGAAAAATTTAGACAATACTTATTAGGTACTAAAGTAATTGTTTATTCTGATCATGCAGCTTTGAGATATCTCATGACAAAGAAGGATGCAAAACCGAGACTGATTCGGTGGGTGCTTTTACTCCAAGAATTCGATTTGGAGATTAGAGATAAAAGTGGGAAGCATAACTTGGTAGCGGATCATCTGAGTAGGATCATCAACAATGAGGACCCGATGCCTTTGAACGATTCATTTCCGGATGAACAGTTATTCGCTACTGAAGTGACGACTCCTTGGTATGCGGACATCGTCAATTACTTGGTGACGCACACTCTTCCTTTCGATCTTTCACGTGCTCAGAAGGATAAAATCAAGAAGGAAGCAAGGCGATATGTTTGGGATGATCCATACCTTTGGAAAATTTGTGCCGATCAAGTCATAAGAAGGTGTGTCGACAAAAGTGAGGTACCTTCAATTTTAGATTTTTGCCATTCACAAGCTTGTGGAGGACATTTTGGTCCAAAACGAACAGCACACAAGGTACTTGAATCCGGTTTCTTTTGGCCAACTATATTTCTTGATTCATACATGTTTTGTAAATCTTGTGAAAGATGCCAGAAAACCGGTAACTTGAGGTCTAAGGATCAAATGCCCCTCCAACCCATTTTAGTGTGTGAAATTTTTGACGTATGGGGCATTGATTTTATGGGTCCGTTCCCAATGTCGTTTGGTAATGTTTATATTCTTCTGGCCGTGGACTATGTCTCCAAATGGGTGGAGGCAAAAGCCACGAGAACTAACGATGCTAAAGTTGTTTCAGATTTTGTGAAGGCTAATATTTTTAGCAGGTTTGGTACACCAAGAGCATTCATAAGCGACAGAGGATCGCATTTCTGCAATAGAACCATTGAAGCACTTTTCAAGAAATATGGTGTTGCGCATCGAGTTTCGACAGCATACCATCCACAGACGAATGGTCAAGCAGAGATATCAAATCGAGAAATCAAGTCGATCCTTGAGAAGACGGTTAACCCAAACCGTAAGGACTGGAGCTTACGCTTGGACGATGCACTGTGGGCATATCGCACGGCCTACAAAACACCTATAGGTATGTCGCCGTTTCGCCTGGTCTTTGGAAAAGCTTGTCATCTTCCTGTTGAACTGGAACACAAGGCTTATTGGGCAGTGAAGCAGTTCAACTTGAAGATTGACGAAGCGGGAATTTATCGTAAGCTACAAATTCAAGAGTTAGAAGAAATTCGAAACGATGCTTACGAAAATTCCCGAATTTATAAAGAAAAGACTAAAGCTTTCCATGATAAGGTAAACACACGGAAAACTTTTAGTGTGGGCCAGAAGGTATTGTTGTTCTCCTCTAAACTTAAACTATTTCCTGGCAAATTACGGTCACGATGGGTCGGACCGTTTGTGGTTACTAATGTTTATCCTCATGGTGCAGTAGAAATAACAAGTGAACAAACAGGGAAAACGTTTAAGGTGAACGGGCATCGTTTGAAAGTGTTTTATGAAACATTCCAACACGAAGAAGAGTGTGCAATGGAGTTGGAATGCGTGCATTACCAAGATTAAACTCGGTCTAAGTCTAGCCTAAAGACATGAAAGAAAGGCGCTGCACGGGAGGCAACCCGTGGTTCCATAGTTAGCTATTTTTATTTATATTGCAATTTAAAAAAAAAAAAAAAAACAAAAAAAAAAAATAATAATAATAAAAAAAAAAAAAAAATTTTTTGACCCTGGCGTGTCAGGAGTTCACCCGGCCGGGTTGAAAAACTTTATTTTGGCCAAAACTTAGCCCGGGCGGGTGTCATAACAACCCGGGCGGGTTGGAAATTCTGAAAAAAAAAGGCCAAAATATAACCCGGGCGGGTCACGAGCTAACCCGGCCGTGTCGAAGGAGTATCAAAAAAGCCGAAATCAGACCCGGGCGGGTCAAAACCCTTACCCGGCCGGGTGATACCTGCTGATCTTTAAAGAAAGAAAATAATAATAAGAATGATAATAATCACCTTCTCCATTCTTCAACACCTCTTTGAAACCCTAGAATCCACCATAGACCATACAATACATACCTTCATCATCAATCATCACCTCCTTCAACCTCCTTCACCGCCGCTACTCGCCGCCCGAAATAACCCATACCCGATCAACCACCCGCCGCCTCTCAACACCCCCACATCGCAGCCCCACCACCAGTCGCCGCCGCTGTGCATCTCAGCCGTCCTCCGCCGCCATCTGCAGGTCAGGTCGCATAAAGATGCGTGTCACAAACAAACAGAGCGCGACCGGTTCGCCATCACAGCCACCTGCAAAACGTGCAAAGACAAAATCATCAACAGGTGAACAAGCATCGAGCAGCGCAACTGGAAATAATCAGGCGACCAAGCTCAAAGAAAGTGAGAAACTCGCATTGCTAAAGGGCCGAGGGTTGTGTAACACTAAATTTGCACATGAAAAATCCTTGGAAGATTTGGGGGTTCTCGAAGGGGTGGACACTTTGTTCGGGAATATTGGATGGGGAAAGCTATTAAAATGGTTTGATGTGGGCTTTGAGAGAACTACCCTTGAGTTTTTGAGCTCTTTAAGCCTTAAAGACGACAAAATCCGCTTTCGTCTTTTAAAGAAGGAGTGTGTACTCTCCATAGATGACATTTGCCGGATGATTGATGCTCCCACTGAAGATACTTTCGGCCCTAATGATCCTACCCATGAGTCTTTCGAAGCTAAGGCTTTTTGGAAATCCATCACCACAGACGATAATTTTGCAAGTAGCAAACTGAAAGCTTCACAAATAGTCCATCCGGTACTACGGGTAGCCCACCGTCTATTGTCAAACATCCTTGATAGTAGGCAAGATACTGGGAGCGTTACCATTAGTGAGCTTTATTTGCTATGGTGTATGATTTACCCTCAGCACTCACAGCCTAACTTCGGGAGATATTTGAGCCATAGGCTATTGCAGGTCGCTAGTGCAACAAAAGGACAGATATGTTGTGGGTCAGTGGTCACCATTTTAGCCCGTCACCCATCTCTAAAGCTTCAATTCCCGTCTACCTTGGCAGAGCTGAAAGGTGCTCAACACCTAGACATGGAACAGTTGGCTAAGATGAAACTCTACAAGCTTCCGCAATTCAGTAGTGGGGTTATTTGGTTAAAGGGAGTCAGTGAAACCATTAACATTCATCAAAAAAATGTTAAAAGGTTATCACTAGCTACTCCCACCTCTGCGACAGACTGGACAGGATTCTATGACCCAGATAATGTTCCTGAGTCAGAAGTTCCTAGTGGGATCCCTGTAGATGCACCACAAGAGACTGTTGCTCGTTCCATCGCCATTGATCCCGAGCAAGCTACCATACGGGAGGAATTGGACCAGGTACGGGAGGAATTGGGCCAGGTTCGGAGAGAATTAATTGATCAGCGCGATATGCTTCGGTTCATGTATGCACACCAACGGGAGATGGGTCGTGCTATTGCTGAAATCCGTGATCGACTCAGTCCTCAGACACCTCCACCGCCGCATTAGATGCCTTCCGCCCTCGTCTCTGAGCATTGAGGACACTGCTTTATTCAAGCTTGGGGAGAGGTATTTTCTATTTCTTTTGTTTGCATTAGTTTGTTTATATTTCATGCATTATTAGTAGCCATTTTGCATTATTTCATGCATTATTAGTAGCCATTTTGCATTAAAAATTGCATTAAAAAAAAAAAAAAAAAATATTCCCAAGGCTTTCTAATTGCACACAAAAGGCACCTCTCATTCATTGTAAAACGTAAGCTGAAGGCGGATCGGTGTAGGCTTACACGCTTTAGGACGCAAATTCTTTAAGTTGCGGGATAAAGTAGGCCCAACATAGTCGTTTTTTTAGAAAATATAAAATGTTTGGGGTACTTAGGATGGTGTAGTTGACTGGATAGTTGATAGCTATGCATGGCTTGTATCGGCAGCCCAATTCCATACGTTCAGTGAGTTTTGAGCCTTAAATTTTCATATATATTCATTGTTTCGTTTGATGTGTGTGTACCGACATGATTCATCGTTTTAGAACTTGTGCATTACATACATTTTGAGACCTTAGGTTAAGATTTGACATAGAAGTGACAGAGGCATTAGGATTACCCATATGTTGAGCCCTTTTCATCATCTTTATTTTCGCTTATTTTGTTATTAACCCAATTGAAACATTCCCAATAGTAGCCCCTTTGAGCCTTGACCTTTTCTTTTGATTTAACCCATGATTTGTTTTCTACATCCGGTTTAAGTTGTGTTTACATTGTGACTTTGTTGATGTATAGAAATAAGACAGAAGAGTATCTTATGAAAAAAAAAAAAAAGGAAAAAAAATGAAAAAAAAAAAAACTGAAAAAGTGAAAAAGAAAAAGAAAAAAAATAGAATAAATTGTTGAGTCGAAAAGACTAAATTTTGTTATGTGTTTAGAAGTTCGTTTATTAGACCGGATTGTCTTTTCTTTTGTTTTCGCCATTTTCCCCCATGTTTTCCCACCTTTAACCCTTGCCAACCGAAAAAGCCCTCTTGATCTGTGTTAGGTTTTAACAATTAGGTGTAGATTTGATTAATGTACAAGCTTATGTTAACGATGTTTTTATTGTTTGGTTTTGAGAGAATCACTCCAAATTGCATATATAACCGAGTGTTGAGTGATTATTGTGAGGGGTACATGCTATGTATGGTTAGATTCTTGAAGGGAGGCGAAACTTGAATAGGTACGCCCATGGTTTTAAAAAATGGCACCATCTAGACTTGTTGGGTCGTAAATCTATTGATCGTTGTAAGTCTTGTGAATTAATGTGTTCCTACGGTTTGTGGCTTATATTCGACTTCGTTTGATGTTAGTCGTCTATGTCTTGGGAATGTGTTAGACATGTTTAGCATGAAGTTTTGCCAAGGGATAAAAAGAAAAAAAATTCATTTCAAGCATGCATTTGTGTTTTATTTGTTTTCGTGTTCGCTCCTCGATTAAATTTTATTCTTGACTTCCTTGAGGACAAGGAAAGGTTTAAGCTTGGGGAGATTTGTTAGTTGCATTTTTAGACATATTTTATACTCTTTTTAGTAGCTAGTTTTAGTGTTTTTTATGCATTTAGGTTGTACATATTGCATCAATTTCGTCAAATGCATGTTTCGGTGGAATGGAATCTACTTTGGCTTGTTTTGGTTGATTTTGTAGGGGTGGAGAATTGAAAGAGGAAATGGCGAGCATTGACGAGGCGAAGCCGCGATTTACTTGGACTTTATTGGCGTTCGTGAAAAGAAGTTTAGGCCGTAAGCAGCAAGAAAAAGAACTAGAGGGGCTGAATTGGAAAGTTACTAATTGAATGGATTAAAATGAAAAATATGATAACAAACTTTGAATGATTTTGGTAGGAGATAATATATTCTCTTAGGGATAATTACGGATGGATTTATTGATGGAGAGAGGGGGGACTAAATAATTGATTTATCATTCAACATAATAGACATCTTGGGAGGCTGCTGCGACGCATCGAAAAAAAAAAGAGAACACTTTGGCATTGGATGGTTCTTGAGCATTAAAGACAATAGAGTATTTTTATTTTTATTTTTTTTAATGTTTCGTATTATATTTGTTTTGATTGAACTAGCCGCCATGTCCGGCTAGAACCTTTTAATTCCGGCACTTTGGTATGTTTTCTTAGTTTTGATTCGTAAACTTATGTGAAACTCTTATGAGATCCAATTCTTGAATGGTTTGTTTGGTTGATTCTTGATTTTATACCATTAGGTAATATATTAGTTGGTTGATAAAATTGGCCACTTTGTTAATCATTCTAATAGAGTTCATCAATTTATGAAATTTTAACCGGTTTTATATATTTGATAAAAAGGAACAAATAACGGTTTAGGTTTGTCTATGAATTTAAATTCGTTATAGAATTAAACAATATAATTAAGCACTCCGAACGGCGTGAGTGTTTGATTATAATCGATACTTCTATCATTGCAACCCGCACGCTAAGATCCGAACGGCGTGAGCTTGGAGTAGCGGGTTGGCTCTAATCAACGAACGGCGTTTGGTTAGACATTAGATAGAGTGGATGTCCGAACGGCGTGACGTCTAGTATTGATACAAACCGTTTAATTAAAGGATCATTGCACCATAATTGTTAATGATCATAAGTCCGGGTCAAATTAAGAAACTGCCTTAGTGTTGGAATTAGCTTTAACATCTGAATTTATTTCACAAATTTAATTAACGTTTTTTTTTAGTCACTTGTCTTGTTAATTTTAGTTTTATTTTCATTAATTTAAACTATACCAACCCCCCCCCCCCCCCCCCTTTTTTTTTATAGTCGTATTTGTGCGAAAATCGTTTTTGGTTTAATCAATTGATCTGTATCCCTGAGGACACGAACCTTACTTTCACTTTTACTAGTAGGTTTATTATCTATTTATTTGCTGGATTCGACACCCAACACATACATGATCTCGACCCTATTAACCGTTAAGGTCCTTCCAGCCCTTATGACCCGCTAAGGTCTTTCCATCCAATTTGACCCACAAGGGTACTTCTACAATTTTGACCCACCATGGTCATTCTACCATCTTAACCCATAAGGGTATTTCTACAATTTTGACCCATCCCGGTCATTTTACCATTTTAACCCATAAGGGTTTTCCACCATTTGCCCCTTTTAAGGTCAATTCTACTATTTTAACCCACACGGGCTTTTCCACTATTTGTCCCTTTTAAGGTCAATTCTACTGTTTTAACCCACACGTGCTTTTCCACTATTTGTCCCTTTTAAGGTCAATTCTACTGTTTTAACCCACACGGGCTTTTCCACTATTTGTCCCTTTAAGGTCAATTCTACTGTTTTAACCCACACGGGCTTTTCCACTATTTGTCCTTTTAAGGTCAATTCTACTGTTTTAACCCACACGGGCTTTTCCACTATTTGTCCCTTTAAGGTCAATTCTACTGTTTTAACCCACACGGGCTTTTCCACTATTTGTCCTTTTAAGGTCAATTCTACTGTTTTAACCCATACGGGCTTTTCCACTATTTGACCTTTTAAGGTCAATTCTACTGTTTTAACCCATACGGGCTTTTCCACCATTTGACCTTTTAAGGTCAATTCTACTGTTTTAACCCATACGGGCTTTTCCACCATTTGACCTTTTAAGGTCAATTCTACTGTTTTAACCCACACGGGCTTTTCCACCATTTGACCTTTTAAGGTCAATTCTACTGTTTTAACCCATACGGGCTTTTCCACTATTTGACCTTTTAAGGTCAATTCTACTGTTTTAACCCATACGGGCTTTTCTACTTTGTTGACCCTTTTAAGGTCAATTCTACCATTTTATCCCATAAAGGGTAATTCTACCACTTGACCCATTAAGGTCAATCACCACTTTAACCCACAAAGGGTATTTCTATTATTTTGATTTGATCCGTACTTGTCTACGGACTCAAACTTTTCATTCCAACTACTCACCCACACGACTACTTACTTTCCAATTCCACCGGGCATACCTGTAATGATTCTCATGGTCTCACGTGTGTAGCATGTTTCTTGTGCACTGGCCAGGTGTACAGTCCACATGTTATCCACGTGCCTTCATGTAATCATTACCTTATGCCTGAGGACTGGTTTTCAGCTTCGTGCCACATTTCGATTTCCTTCTATGTTTTACCATCCCTGAGGATTTTCCTCCCCCCGGTATAAGTAGTCAATTATCGCGTACCTGAGATTGTCACATCATATCTACAACCTCCGCGATCTATGTTGGATCGTGTCCTTGAGATCTCTTCATTATCCACAAAAGCTCACCTTAACATGAACACCACAATTAGCTTTTACATGTCATGTGAGTTAATATTAAATTCTACCTTTGGGTCTTGATCGAGCCTTGGATTGTACGGGTCATTTCATTCAGGAGCACACAAGTTTGAGTTCGAGTACATACTTCCTTGTACTAGATTTCGCTCAAACCAGGGCTCTGATACCAACTTGTAACACCCTAAATCTGTTTACAGAAAACTCGCAGCGGAAAAATGCCAACCGAAAAATTTATTTATAAAACAATCATAGTTGTTTAGAAAACCGGTTCTACTAAGGAATTTGGTGTTACATCTTAAGTTATTTCTTAATACATTCAACAGGACGCGACTCTATTGGTTAGGTATCCGTGACCACGTACAATCCGCCTCCTCGCTCGATCTCCATCCTTCCCTTGAAGAAGTTAGGTAACCCAGACAACCTGCATCCACCACATAACCAATACGTTAGTTCAATGAGTGACCTCATGTAATCTACTCATAACACGAAGTAGCATCCCACAATCCTCTGTGATCCCGTCTGTAATTCCTTCTCTC
This sequence comes from Ambrosia artemisiifolia, assembly GCA_032199755.1. Classification (NCBI taxonomy): domain Eukaryota; kingdom Viridiplantae; phylum Streptophyta; class Magnoliopsida; order Asterales; family Asteraceae; genus Ambrosia; species Ambrosia artemisiifolia. Next base: position 806,996 of record CM063512.1, read on the forward strand.
AAGTTCGGGTGGGTTACCCCGATCCGAACCTCCATGTCTCTTGCAATCGTATTTACATACCTGCATCTCATATCATTCTCATAACAAAGGTATTAACCTCGCAATACATGCAAATTCTACGATACATACAAGTATAAACTCCCACATGTATTATTGCAATACATACAATATATACGAGCCTAAAACTCCCACATGTGTTACTACAATACATACAATACGTGCAAGTATAACTCCCACATGTATTGCTACAAAACATACAATACATACAAGTATAGCTCCCACGTTTAATACTACCATTCATACAAGCATACATCTCCACCTACAATACCATAATACATACTAGCTTAAACTCCTACATATAATACCACAATACACACAAGTGTAAACTCCATATGTATTACTACAATGCCTACAAGCATACAATTCATTTGCATAATTCTACAATACATACGAGTATACAACTTCCACCTACAATACCACCATACATACAAGTATACTACTTCTACCTATATAATGCTATCATACATACAAGTAACTCTCTTCCTCTAACCCGAGCATGAGAACTTATATGTACATCTCATCTACAATACTACATAATCATGGTAATCTACTTACCGTATTTAATGCCATCGGATAATGCATCGATTAAACTACACGCACTTGTACCATTCCGTACTACGATCATGTTTACATAACCACACTACTAATACTTGCTACACCCTTACAAGGCCCCACACGAGGTCCAACGATGCTAATTGGTGCGTTAAACGCAATTACGGGTCGCGCACCTAAGCAAAACATCATCAAATAATAGAAAAATAACATTGCAGCGACCACCGTACCCCTACTGTATGGCCGTAGGGGTACGGTCTGGACTACAAGGTCTACGGCCATTCAGGCCTGCCCTACGGTGGGAATTTGTGTCCCTGGGCCACCGTAGGGGTACTCCCAGGCCGTAGGCCTACTGTGGACCTGGTGAAAATCTTGAACTTTTTCTTCCTTCTTTCCACCTCGACTCGATCCGTTCCAACCCGTTCCAAAGCCATGTTTATACCATTATAAACTCCTATTCAAGCCTTATCCTTGTTATTTAGGTACCAACATCTCACGGTCCTCGTACTACTATCAACACATAAACATGTTAAGATTTATTATCCGAAGTGGAATAAGAACCACTTACCTCGTGTCCTCCAAGTCCTTGCTTGTTTATTGTTCCGCCTCGACCCATTAGCCACTTGTGCTTGAGCCCATGTTGCCTACGCATTCATGTTATCATTCCCACCATTCCGTTAGTATACACAACTACGCATACTATCAATCGTCCTACACTTATTCGTTCCCATGACTATCATTGGTCAACTACTAATAAGCAATTCACACGATTAACTACCACATTGTTTATTAATCAAGCAATCCAACATATCATCAAGTATGTCAACTAGATAATCTAGCATATATCACATGATTTTCCTCAATCCCACAATCATATTAGCAAACATAACCATGTTAGTCACCCATTGTTGACTTTTCAGGAAGTCAACTTCTAACTATACAAACTTCCTACTTAGGACATATGTCCATATTGATGACTAGATCACGTAAAACACACCATAAACATCACATTCCTACCTCATCATCATGCAAGATTATTCATCATTCCAGTCATAGTGTTTAAGCATTAGTGTACACACTACTAATGCATACTTCCTACCATATCATACAATCAACCAAGTCCCCACATGATTACTCTTTAAGATGCAATCCTTATATGAACCTACTATCAATTGCACCAATTATCATATTACCCTCATACTTAGTCAAGTTTTGCATACAAATTCATACGTCATACTTATTTAGGCATTTCATCAAACACTTGGTGTGCGTACAACATTCTATACACAATGTACAAGCATTTCATGCATACCTTCTTAGCTCATAACATAATTCATCATATTACTTCCCTACATTACATACCATTCATTCATTAGACATCAAATATAGGAACACATCAAATTCTTTCAACCTACATATCAACTTAACCAAGAATGTTCATGGGTTATACCCAAAAATCAATATCTACTCCAATTCCATGAAACCTCTTCAATTTACTAAACTTCCACAAAATTAGTCATGCATACAAGTTTAAATCACAATTGCAACTAGTCTCCACATGAATTCACACATAATCATGTATGAACCCTAATATTTCATCATCCATGAAATTCTACCACTTACCTCATGTTTGTTGACACTAGATGACTTGAAATCTTTCAACATGCAGACCCACTAATGGATTTTCGAATGGATTTGGGGCTGATTAGTGAGTTTGGGGTTGGGGGTGGTCTTCTCCTTCTCCTCAAACGTGAATTCCTCTTCTTGGAGTTCTTTTGTTTGATCCCCTCCCCTTATTAACCCATAACTTGTTTTTATTCAACTTTAGCCCCTCCACTTTTGTCAAGTAACTTCCACCAATATACCCAAGTAACTAACTTGGTACATTTTATGTTTACTAAGTGTACAACCATCAATGCACTACTTACAACTAGGGGTACACACCCTTCCACACAAACACATATATATACATATACATATTCAATTCTCATCATACTATTATTATGTATCATTTTTTTGGGGCGTTACAAATTGGCACAAAGTGGGTCTTCAAAAACAAAACTGATGAAAGGGGTATAGTTGTCAAGAACAAAGCCAGGTTAGTGGTTCAAGGCTTCAGACAAGAAGAGGGAATTGACTATGATGAAACCTTTGCCCCTGTAGCAAGGTTAGAAGCTATCAGACTTTTCTTAGCCTTTGCTGTCAACCACAACATCAAGGTGTATCAGATGGACATCAAGTGTGCCTTCCTATATGGCGAAATTCAGGAGGAGGTCTATGTATGTCAACCACCTGGTTTTGAAGACACATTCCATCCTGATCATGTCTACAAGCTTAACAAAGCATTTTATGGACTGAAACAAGCACCAAGAGCCTGGTATGAAACTCTCTCTACTTTTCTCTTATCCATTGGTTTCACAAGAGGTAAAATTGATAAAACCTTGTTTTTAAAATGGAAAGGAAAAGATTTAATGATCGTTCAAATATATGTGGATGACATCATTTTTGGATCCACATGTAATAAAATGTGTGAGGAGTTTAGGGAACTCATGACAGCAGAGTTTGAAATGAGTGCTATGGGTGAACTTCAGTGCTTTCTTGGTCTTCAAGTAAAGCAACTGCAAAATGGCACTTTCATTCATCAAAACAAGTATGTGAAAAACTTGTTAACAAAATTTGAGATGAATGATTGTAAGCCATGTAGTACACCCATGAGCACTGTCAAGCCACTCACTGTTGATGAAAAGGATGAACTGGTTGATCAGACACACTATATATCCATGATTGGGTCTTTATTGTACTTAACAGCATCCAGACCAGACATCATGTTTGCAACCTGTGTGTGTGCTAGATCTCAGGCTTCTCCTAGAAAGTCTAACCTTATTGCTGTGAAGAGGATATTCAGATACCTAAAAGGTGCTCCCACACTTGGTATCTGGTATCCTGCTAATGGAAACATTGAGCTTTCAGGTTATTCAGATAGTGACTTTGCTGGCTGCCATACCACAAGGAAGTCCACTTCAGGAGGGTGCCAGTTTCTAGGGAATGACTTAGTCTCTTGGCAAAGCAAAAAGCAAGCAGCTGTTTCAACATCCACTGCTGAAGCTGAATACATTGCTGCTGCAAGCTGTACAGCCCAACTCATGTGGCTTCAAAATCAACTACTGGATTTTGGGATAACTGCACTAAGGACTCCACTCATGTTGGATAGCCAAGCTGCTGAAAATATCATCAAGAATCCAGTCTCTCATTCAACCACCAAGCACATAGATATCAGACATCATTTTGTCAGAGATAGCTATGAAAAAGGTTTGATTTCTCTGCACCATGTTCCAACAGAGGATCAGTTGGCAGATGTGCTGACAAAAGCTTTAGACACATCTACCTTCACAAATCTGATCTCTCGAATTGGAATGTTAAACATGGATTAAAACAACAAAAATGTTTTCAATAAAAACATTAAAATGTTTTCAGAAAATCAAATTTGCTTAAATGTCACTTTGGTTGAAAAATCTGTTTTAAACCACTGTTCAGATAAAACAACCACTGTTTCATTCAAACCACTGATAGTTGAAAAATCTGTTTCAAACAACTGATCAGATAAAACAACCACTGTTGGTTGAAAAATCTGTTTCAAACATCTGATCAGATAAAACAACTGTTTTCATCAGTCTTTTGGTTAAACAACAGAGGTTGGCAACAGATGTTTAACAAAACAGCTGTATGCCACCAGATGTTTCAACCATCAGATGTTTGCCACGTCTGCTCTCAAAAGCTGAGTTTTGCCACATCAGCGGTTTCACCAGAGCCTATAAACCCTGTTCTTTCCCCCAACAGCAGTTTTACTGTCTCATTGTATTCAAAATACTGAAAACCGCCTTCGTCTTCCTCATAACCCTCATTCAAAAGATCATTACTTTCACAATCAATATCCATTAAAATGGATCTCCAAACAAAAGCCACTCATAATTTCCTTCCATATTTGGTAAAAACCGAAGATAACACTCCATTCCATTCCACCATCGACATCATCAATAACTCAAAATACAAAAATGTTCTTATTGCTGATGCTCCCATATACCTGGAAACACTCCAAGAATTCTGGGCGAATGCTGAAGTCTTGTATCAAGACAAAAAGCCAACTTCCATACTTTCCAAAATTGGAGACACCAGTATCGCCATAACCCCTGAAATCATATCCACTACCTTCTCATTAAACGACTTGTTAGGTATGGAAACTTTTCCAAAAACAGAGCTTCACACTGAGTTTCAAGAGAGAGGGTATGATGCACAAATGACTGGTTCCACATTATATAAAAAGTTTTTTCCTCCAGTCATGAAATTTTTCTTCCATACCCTACTCCTCTGTGCCTCAGCCAAGTCTACATCCTTCAATGAAATCCCATTGAGGATACAATACTTGGGATATGCAATGTTGTCAGATTCTGACTTCAATCTGTCTCAGGGATTGTTCTTAGACTTGGTATCAAATGTGAAAGCCATAAAATCTGGCTCAAACAATGCTTTTCTGCTCTACCCTAGAATTCTAAGTGTAATTCTACAAAAGATTTTACCTGAAAAGGATTTTCAAAAGGGAGAGTCTTTCAAAATGAAAAGTTTAACTGATGAAACTTTTACTAGAATGCTGGGTTCTTCAACCCAAGAAAAAGTATCAAAAGTAACAAAGGTTTCAAAAACACAACCAAAGAGGACAAAGACAACAACTGTTGTTGAAACCTCTGTTGGTGAGCCCACTGCTCCTGGTGATCATGGCACTTCATCCAGTGCTGTGAAACCCACACCAGCCACCAAAAGAAAACGTCCATCCTCAAAGACCACCTCTAAACCCAAAAAGGGACTTCTGGAAGATGAGATACCAGAAGCTAACCCTGTTGCATCACCAAAGCAACATGAAACCACTGTTGTTACTTCCTCACAACAGTTGGAGATATCTCAACCCCAGCAAACTCCTCAAGAATCCTCACAAAAGGATCTTGTTGTAAGCCAAAGGGAACCTCATACTGAGGCATATGAGTCACTTGACCATATGTTTACAAGTCCATCTCCCAGGGCTAATCAGCTTCTTACTCCACCTACATCACCACCACATGTCCCACAAACAATGCAACCCCTGTTTGAAGCTATTGACAAAACTCAGGACAACCCCAGTTCCTCTCCTTCACCTATCACTGAGAGTACACCACCACCAGTGACTGGGGCTGAGGAAAGTCAATTAGCTATCCCACAAACAGAAGAGGAGGTTATACTCCCAGAAGTCAATGTTACTTCTGATGAGGTTTCAAGAGAAGCAGCTACTACTGCTGTAGAGACCATTGTCTCACAGCAGGACAGTGGTTCCATTGATAAGACTTCCTTGAAGGCAACAACTGATGAGGCCACCATTGTGTCCCCTAAAACAGTTGGAAGTCCCCAGTACCAAGAAAAAGCGGCAGCAGGTTCTCATTCTATGGACTCACCTCCTAGAACTGAACCAGTTAAAACTACCCCTGGTAGGGATTCAGATGATCCTATTAACTTAGGTGATGAGTCAAAATTTCAAGAATTGACGGTTAAGGTTCAAAACCTTGAATCCTCTGTTGCTGACATCAAAACTGATGTCAAGTCAATATTGGAAACACTGAACAACTTTACCAAAAGTCAACCCTCAACCTCTGATATTGCCAGTGAGCTATGGAAATCAGTTTCACCCATCATCATAGCTCACAGAAAACTGGCAGATCAGACCCAAGAAACCTACATGACCTTGATCAGAAACATGGTGGATGCCAGATTCAATGACACCAAGGCTGACATCAAAGTGATCAAGGAACACCTGCTGAAGACTACTGGCTCTGCCCCTACCACCATTCTCAGAGATGAAACTTACAATGAGTTTACGGCTGATGATGCCAAAAAGGGGGAGAGTGGCAGAGATAGGCTGCCAAAGCTAGATCCATTTGGTGCACCACCCTCACAAAAAGGGAAGCCAGCTGCTGACAAACCAGAGTCACCAAAATCAGCTCCACAATCACAGCAACCAAATGTTCAGATCCCTGTCACTGAACCAGCTCAAGCATCAAAGGCAAAAGAAGTTGACACTTCAGCTAATGAAAAAGCTGAGAAAGCTGCTCAGGATAAAATGAAAAGGGCTGATACTTTGGAAGCTAAGGCAGAGATGTTGGTGCAGCTGAAAAAGGAACAACAGCAAGAAGTGGAAGATGTGAATACTTCAAAGAGAAAGAAAATGCCAGCCAAACATACTAGAAAACCACCTTCCAAACTATCTGCTGAAACCTCTGCTGTTCAAACACCTGCTATCACAACCACTGCTCCTAAAACCACTGCCACCACAACCTCTGCTACCCAAACCACTGAACCTAAAACAACTGCTGCTAAAACATCTGCTCAACCCAAACCAGTAACCAAACCAATTACCACACCATCAAACAACTGCCAAACCTACCACAACACAACCTAAAACCCAAACAACTGCTGGTTCCACAAAAGGACCAACAGATGTTTCCCAAACAACTGCTTCATCCTCACCTTCACCCAAAATCTTGTATAGCAGGAAAAGGAAATCCACCTTTGTTATACAAGATGAAAACATCCACAACACACCACCTAACACCCCAATCTCACAATCCACACCAGTCAATGCCATTCCACTTTCATCTTTCTCACCACACACTTCTCAATTCAGATCCCATAGACCACCACCAACCATCACCCCATTGGCTGAGAAGTATCCCCTTGAGTTGGATCTAATCAAGGGGGAACTTCAATCCTTTTACAATACTGATCAGCCATCAGAAAGATCCTTCCCATCTCTCAAAGGCTTCCCTGTTCCACTCAACATTGACACCTATCTTAAATACAAGAGTGAACAGGCTGATGCCATCATCAAAGAGAAATGCAAAGGGAAGGATGACAGGACTGCTCAGGGCATCCATTCAGCAGAGCTTAGCAAACTCCGAAGGATTGAAGACTATGCTAAGACCCTGAGCAATTCCATGTCTACCATGCCTCTCAGCAGACACTTGGAAATGGAAGTAAGGGATTCACTGCTAGAACAGATCTTGGCAACCAAGCCTTACAAAGCAACAAAGAATCAATTTACAGGCTGGACCACACATGCTCTCAGGGAAGAACTCATTAGAATTGAGAGCATGGCCAAGAATCCTCCTGCTAAGGCCTCTGCCCCTGATTTCAGAAAGGGAGAGATCAAGCTAGAGCCTTGAAGTTCAAAAGAATGAGACAAGAGCTTGTAGCAGCCAAGTATGGAGAGATGAGATCTGTTGCTAGATGGTCTGAGGTCAGGTTAATTGAAACATACAAGAAGCTTGAACAAGAAAGAAAGACCAATCCCAAACTACCAAGAAAACCAGTGTATGATGATGCTCCCAAGAAACCCTCATAGGCCTTTACACTAGACAGTTTACTTGAAACCTTTGATCTTTCTATTGCTGCTAGAAGACAATACAAGAAGCAGAAGGAAATGTCTGAAGAGGATACAAGAAAGTTTACTGAAACCTATGTAAAAGAGGGTCTCTTGAATCAAATCAGATACTTCTCTGACCCTGTCACAGAGAAGTCCAGAGAACTCATTGGCAGGCCTCCATCTCCTAACTCATCAAAAATAAAGATGCATCCCAGTCACTCCTCTGACTCTAAAATTCTAAAATGGAAGTCTGACAAAGAGACCCATGAATTGACACTGATCAGGTCAGATGGTAGTATTCAGAAGTTAAGTATGGATGATGCACCTGGCCTAAGTGCTGAAGATCTCCAGACACTTCTGAATTTGACACTGGATAGAGATGCTGAAGACCTCTTCTCTCTAAGCTTTGAATTACCACTAAAAGGGCAAATAAGAGAAAGTCTGATGAGGAATAAAGATCAAGAATAAAGCAGAGTTTTGGCATCATCTGTTCTAGGGGGAGATTGTTGGGTCTGCTGACCTGGAGAAGAACAGATGATTAAAAGCCAAAATATACTAAGTGTTTGATCATGAATAAAGAACAGTTGTTACAATAAAGCTTCCTCCAAAGATCTGTTGATTCCTAAACTGCTGCTGCTTAACAACTGTTAGAAGACAACTGCTGCTGATGAAAAGTCTGATGGATAAAGTCTGAAGGTTAAAAGTCTGATGAAGAACAACTGCTGATCAAAGATCTGAAGAGCAAAGGTCAGTTGAACCAACAGCACTTTGGTTCAACAGATGATAAGAAGACATCAGAGTTTTAGATTAACAAAGTTTTATTGTCAGTTGTTTCAATGTAACAGTAGTTTATAGCTTAACAGTTGTTAGTGTTTGTTAGTCAGTTAGGGGTCGCTTTCTAGGTGACGTCAGCAACTGATCATCAGAGGTTTGAGCTTGTCTATAAATAGAACAGTACTTGTACTGTTCTATTCATCACTCGTCATTCTCTTTTAGACAAACATTCTCTGAGTGATCAGGCTGAGGGGGAGTTAATTGTACAATTGTAATCTTTCCTTTAATGAAAGCATTCGATTAAAAACAATTATTCTCTATGTTTTGATTTATTGTTATTCCGCTGCACTTTCCATTTATAATTCATTCATCTTTCATACTTAATCAAAACAATCCAATACTCAGATCCTAACATTTGGGAAATCTGTCCCTTACCTGAAAACAAGCAACCAATTGGAACAAGATGGGTCTTCAGAAACAAATCAGATGAAGCTGGTATGATCATCAAGAACAAGGCAAGATTGGTGGTACAAGGTTATTCCCAAGAGGAAGGAATTGATTATGATGAAACCTTTGCACCAGTTGCAAGACTTGAAGCTATCAGGTTATTTTTAGCTTATGCAATTTCCAACAACATTAAAGTTTATCAAATGGATGTCAAGAGTGCATTTTTGTATGGAAAAATAAAAGAGGAAGTATATGTCTGTCAACCTCCAGGGTTTGAGGATCCTTCTCATCCTGATTGGGTTTACAGACTTGACAAAGCTCTTTATGGGCTAAAACAGGCTCCAAGAGCCTGGTATGAAACACTTTCAAACTTTTTACTTAAGAATCACTTCTCAAGGGGATCCATTGATAAAACTCTTTTCATAAAACATGTTGGAAATCATGTCTTACTTGTTCAAATCTATGTTGATGATATCATATTTGGTTCAACAAATCAAAACTGTGTGAAGAATTTAAGAAACTCATGCAATCAAAATTTGAAATGAGTACAACGGGAGAATTGCAGTACTTTTTGGGACTGCAAATCAAGCAACAGTCAAATGGAACATTTATACATCAATCAAAATATGTTAAAGAATTATTGAACAAATTTTCTTTACAAGACTGTAAAACATGTTCCACTCCCATGACACCAATCACACAAGTTGAACCAGATGATCAAGGGAAACACATTGATCAAACCATGTATAGATGTATGATAGGTTCTCTTTTGTACTTAACTGCTTCTAGACCAGATATCATGTTTTCAACTTGTGTCTGTGCTAGATACCAATCTGCACCAAGAGAATCACACCTAATTGCAGTCAAAAGAATCTTCAGATATCTGAAAGGAACTCCTACTTTAGGAATTTGGTATCCTGCTTCAAGCAATACCAAGTTAACTGCTTTTTCAGATAGTGACTATGCAGGCTGCAAGATGTCAAGAAAATCAACATCTGGTGGTTGTCAATTCTTAGGAAACTGTCTGGTGTCCTGGCAATCAAAGAAACAAACATCTGTGGCAACTTCAACAGCTGAAGCTGAATACATTGCTGCTGCAAGCTGTACTTCACAGATACAATGGCTCCAATATCAACTGCTTGATTATGGAATCAAAGAGACCAAGACCCCACTTTTAGTAGACAGCAAATCTGCCATTAGCATCATTCAAAATCCTGTTCAGTTTTCAAAGACTAAACACATTGAAATCAGGTATCATTTCATAAGAGATTGCTATGAAAAAGGCAAGATTGAGGTGAAGCATGTCACAACAGCTAATCAAATAGCTGACATTTTCACCAAACCCATTGATTCAACAACTTTTCAGAGGTTAGTATCCATGCTTGGGATGTTAAACTTAGAAGAAAGTCTGTAAGTGTTTCACTTTTTAGTTCTGCACATATTTTATTTTCACTTACATACTTATCTGTCACAAACCTCTGAAGACCAAAAATTTGAGAAAGAGAAAGTACTGATGAACAATTTTTGAAAACTACTGATAAACATCAAAAATGGGATATTTTCAAAATGGATATAACTACTGATGAAAATCAGAAGTTAGTAAAGTGATTTAAAAGTCATTTGCATCAGCAGTTGAAACTGCTGAAGAGATGACTAAAACCACTGATGAAGAAACCTTCTTCATCAGCAGTTTCACTAAAAAGGGTAAAACAGACTTTTCACTCGTCAGAAGTTTGACCTAGTCGGTTAAAAACTTCTGATAAATACCTTTTTCAAACACTTATCCATTCAAAAAGCAAAATTCCCTCTCTCTCTCTCAAATCAAAAGCAAAACCCCTTCTCTAACCTAAAAATACTGTTCGATCAAAAACAACCATGGCTCTCGTGTTAAAACAGGGACACAATCAAAGAGGCTACTTTGTTAAAGATGAAGCCTGGTCCCAGTATGATGAGATGATTGATCTCATCATGAAATCCCAATATTATGAAGCTTTCACCATCGATCCACCCATTCATGAAGAAACTCTTAATGAGTTCTGGGCTAACTCAGAGACGGTGAAGGTGAATAATGAAGTGATCTCCCTCAAATCTTCCATAAAAGGGAAACTGATGGCCATATCACCGGAAACACTAAGCATCAGGCTTGGTTTGAAGGATTCTGAGGCACCTGAACATATTCCAAACTCAGACATCCATCTAACCATGACAGAGTGTGGTTATCAAGGTACTTTGGCACAAGCAACAGTTTATAAGAAATATTTTGACCCACAATATAAACTGTTATTTCATTATATTATTATGTGTCTAAGTCCAAAAACTGGGTCAATAGATCAGATGCCTTCTACTTTTCAACCTATTTTTCATTCAATCATAAATGAAACACCTTTTAAGGCATCAAAACTATTTTTCAATGAATTGGTTTTACACCATGAAAATGATAAAAAGAAGTTTTTGTTGTATCCAAGATTTGTTATGCAATGCATAATAAAGGAACTTGGAGAGGGAGTACTTGAGGGTGAAGCAACTACTTTAAACCCATTAACCTCTCAAGTATTCTCTAGGCACAACAAACCAGCACTTGTGCTAGAAGATGACCAAGGGGAAGAACAACCCATCCCCAAGGAACCCACATCTTCCAAACCCAAAAAGAAAACCAAAAAGCCTAAACAACAAAAACAAACCAAATCACTGAAAAAGACAGTTCAGGAAGTGGAGAAACCTGAAACTGCTGATGTACAATCTGCACTTGATAAGGAAGTGGCTGAAACATCCTCTCAGCACACTCCTTCTCCACCCACCAAAAGAAAACTTGTCACAGTTATTTTTCAAAGAAAAAGATTTAAGAAACCAATAACTGTTGACCCAGCCTTTGAAACTACTGAAACTAACCCTGAACCCATTCAAACTCCTGAATACCAACCCCTCACAACTACTGAACCTGAACCTTCCCACACAACAATAGAAATAGCCCAACTTCTCTCAGGACTAAAAGGAACCCATTCACATGTCACTCCCCCAGCAACACATCAAATTGGGGAGATGCCTTCAGAAGTTGACATGAATGTGGATCCTATTAGCCCAACCCAGAGAGATGAGGATGAACAAGAGTTTATAAGCCCAAACTTACAAACTCTTGATACTTTTGAGGCTGCTACTACTCACTTATCACCCAGTGGTGAACCTGAGGACAGTAGTAACATAGCTAAGACCTCAAATTTGGCAACTACTGATGAAGGCCTAAGGCCAGAAGTAGGAAAACCTCAGTACCAAGACAAAGAGGTTCATGAGACTACTAGTTTGGGTCTAGCTCATGATATAACTGATCCTGCCCTCTCTGAGGACACTATCAGGGATTCAGATGATTCCATTAACTTGGTTGATGAATCAAACATTCCACATACTGAATTGACGGTTGATATTGAAGGTCCTGCATCTAAGGTATCCAAGCTCAAGAAGCTGGTCACCAAAGATCAGGTTAAAGACCACTTAACCCAAAAATCCCCAAAAGTGGCATCTTCAGAGCAATCTGAGGATCACCCAAAAAGCACCCCTTCACCAAAACAACCTACCCAATTCCCTGGGCTCACAAGCATAGACTTGAACCAACTATGCAGCCCAGATGGTCCCCTGTACCAGGCAATCAAACAGATAATCACTGATCAACTCAAACCCTTCACAACTGCTTGGGAGTTAAAAGCTAACAATCAGTTTGGGTTGAACAACTCAAGACTTGCTGAGTTGAACAAAAAGATGGACCAAACACAAGATCAACTAGCAAGGTTGTCTGCTGCAACTTCTCACTCTATGAGGCTTTCAGAAGTGGATGAAGCCAAAAAGGGGGAGAAGACTAAGGAACCAGAAACAGAAGTTGCTACACAAAGACAAACTCCTGATCCTGAAGCTGATATGCCAAAACAAAGACCAGGAAAAGAAGTAGCACAAGAGTTCAGATTGTCTAAGGCACAAGAGAAAACTGCTGAAGAGACTTATCAAACTACTGAAGACAATCCTTCAGAAGTTGTGAAGACAGACAAACCATCAGCAGTTTCATCTCCAAAAACAACATCAGAAGTTTCTAAGGCACCAGAAAAAGAACCTGCTTCCATTCCTTTGCCTACAACAACTTCCACAACTGTTTTAAACCCTACTCCCATCAGCATGTCTAAAGATCTACTGGAGAAGAGTTTGAAAGAGGCTGCAAAGAAGGCAAAAGAAGACAGAGTATGGAACAGCCTAGAGACCAGAGATGATTTGAATTTTCAAGAAAAGTTAGTCATGTATCAAAAAAAACTTGATGAGCTTGAGGCTGAAGAGAGAGCACTTGAAGCTGTTGCAGAAGAAGACAAAAGGGCACAGCTAATAACATTCATCACAAAGAACTCCAAATCTAAGCAAGTAGCTCTCAAAAGACTCTCAACACAAGAACTGACCAGAAGAGCTCAGATGCTATCAGACAGATTAGCAACAGAGAATGAGAGGAAAGCCAAAAGAGCTGAAGTAATAGAAGAATTAGTGGCAAATGGCTATGGTTCAAAGGCCTCAGTCTCCAAATGGAAAGAACAAACACTTTATGAGGCTTACAAGAAATTCAAGGCCAAGAAAGCTGCAGAGCCAGAGAGATTTGAAACTCCAGAAGTCCAAACAACTTCTATTGTAAGGAGATCATCTGGTGCACTAAAGAAGCCTGCCACCAAGAGAAAAGCAGAGGGTGAACCCATTGTAAAGACTGATTTCAAGATGATACTCTTGGAAGGAGATCAGTTAGTACATGGTGATTTTGATGTTGAAGAGAAACCCCTCTTAACACAATTCAGAGACAAGGCTACTTATGCTTATCAGTTACAACAATCCATTCAAGAGAAGACACATACAAGGGTTGTAACAGAGCATCACCTGCCCAACATGCCTATTCAAGGTAGTGCTGAACTTCAAGGTAGTCAAGAATCTCACCTGAGAGTCACTGAAATAGAGGACATTCCTCAATCTTCCTCAGGTCAACCTAAGGAAACAGGCTTGGTTTCCTATGCCTCTGACTTTGACAGGTCAAAGGTAAATATCATCAAATGGTCCTTTACTGAATCCAACTCAGTACTTGTGACCAGGAGAGACCGTTCAAGTAAGGTCTACAAAAACTCAAAGGAGTTGAGTATTTTATCTTCCAAAGACCTTCTTACCATTCAACATCTTACACCTGAACTTGGTCCTCTCACAGAGCAACAAAGATGTACTCTTACTACCCGGATGACAGCAGAGATCTGGAGGATACTAGAAGAGAGAAAAGGACAACAATAAAGATTGGATAAGGTTTTGGCTTCATCAATCCAGGGGGAGATTGTTGGGACAAAGAGGATTGAAGAAACCACCTTTTGATAACCTTAGTCCAAATCATATCTGCTTAAGTATGGAACTGCTGAAGAACAAATGAAGAAGTGCTGAAGAACAAACACCAAAGTACTGAAGAGTAATTCATTAGAAGTTCTGAAGTCTAACCAGACATTTCACTGAAGAACTACTGAAGACAAACTGCTCATCAGCAGTTTGTCACTCATCAGCACTTTGCATCAGAAGCTTCTAACCGACTGAAGATCAGCAGTTTCCTTATTATATTGTTTTGTTAAAGTCTAGATTTCAAGTTTCAATGTACAGACTGTTAGTATAATATCTTTGTTAAATATCTTAGATTACTTCAGACTACAGTTTAGTACATTAGTCTATAAATAGATGAGTTTGTTCATCTATTTTAGATATGTGATTTTGTGTAATATCTTTGATCTAAATTGAAATCCTTCGGGCTTTAAACTTATAATTCCATTTCACATCTGAGAAACATAAATTGCTTTACTGCTTTACACTTAACTGTATTTATTGTTTCTCATTTATTGTTCAGTCAAGGGGGAGTAATAACTCCTCTTCAAAGTGATCTTTTAGACCTTTGAACACTTGTCTTTCCGCTGCTTATTAACTCATACATAAATCTGATAACACATAAGTGTTCATAAACTAAGCCACTGATCCAACATGCTCTCATAAAGAACCGCCACCCCCACTCTCCCAAACATGCAGATCTAAACAAGAGAAGGAATAAAAACAAGGTGTGATTCTCTATTGGAATAAAAACAAGGTGTGATTCTCTATTTCTAGTCGAAGACAATCCAAGCTCTCAACATTAGATTCGTACTCCTTGTAATCATTGTAACTTATATGTTTGAGTATATTTGGATCCGTGCTTCTTCAGATCTTTTAAATAAACATAATGTGTGAACTTTAAAGTGTAAAGTTTTGATAAGTTAACTTGATAACATATGATCAACACTAGGATGGGATATGTTAAATAATAAAACCATCCCAAGTGATAATATTAATAAGTTTTGGAAAGGCTAAATACAAGTTTTGATTTACAAAAGCTTACAAGTTTGGTGTAAAACTTGATATTTTTTCTAGAATTTGGTGAAATAAAATTATAGTTTGTAAAATAAAAGTGTATAGAGTTGGTTTACAAAAGAATGAAAGGATGACTTTCATAAGTTAGGGTGAAACTTTTATAAAGTGTTGTGTCGAACATAAAAAGTTATGATTGTAAAAGGGTTGTTTTGTTGTAAGACAAAATATTACTTAACTATATATTTTTTTTTCTAAGTGTCGAGTTGTAAAAATAAAATAAAGTTAACTACGCGCGAATATTTGGGATAAGACTAAAGACGTCAAAATAATAAAGACGTGACGCCGGGTTGACGGTTTAAAAGTTATTATAATATATAATAATAATTACGGGAGATTAAGGAAACAATATTTTTGTAAGTAATCGTGGTTGTGTGAAATAGCTACAGAAAATATAAAGAAAATACTTAACGGGAAGCTAGAATCCCGATTGACAACATCCTAGTACGTTATCCGCGCGATAATAAGCTTACGGTAAAGTGAGTCGAGTCGGAGACGTAAATAGGATGTAGATTCATGTTAGTAACATAATAATCACGATGTGTGTTGGAAATCGGATGGTGATCAGGGTTCGTGAAGACGAACTGGACTAACTTGTAAATGTCATCGTCGGTTATAAAACTTAAGTTATTAATTACTTAACAAGGGTAATCCATCACCAAATGGGCCTATGACTTGTTTTCTGATAAGACGGGACTTGGGACTTTGTAAGGGGTGTTGGGTAAACAATTTGTTAGTTAAACACACACGATGGATATTCCGGCTGTCATCGGAAGGTCCATTTAGATAGGCAATACAATCATCAAATTGAACGACCAACTTTTAAACCGACCGCTATTCTATAGGATTGAAACCTTACGAAAATCGTCGAAGTTATAGAGAATAAAAAGCCTAAATATTAAAGTGTTTCCATACCCGATCCCTGCCCGTTCGACTTTCCTACCGTCGTAATTAACATTAGCTACCCTGTTTGAATCTTGACTTCCAAGTCGAGGCAAATACATACAGCGCAACCCGTCAACACCAAACGGGTTACGTTTCGGTTATTTAAAACTTTAATCGATAGATAATTGAAGATTTAGGGTTTTGGATCTGCAAATGGAGAATAAGAATAAGTATACCATCATCATCCCAACTTACAACGAACGTCTCAACATCGCTCTCATCGTCTTCCTCGTCTTCAAACATATCCCGTAACTTTACTTACCTCTGTACTCTACTGTTTAATTAATTACTCATATCAATTCAATTCTATGTTGTGTATATGGTTGTTGTTGTTTGCATTCTAGATCAAGTGGAATATGATTGCTCTTAAATTTTCACAATTTACCTGAAGGTAGTGCATCATATTATACTTTTTGCTGTATAATTGTGTTATATGTTTCTAGGTAAATGATTATAGATCATGTTGATCTTGGGAATTCTAGTAAATGCAAACTAAATGGAATGTCACCTCTTTTTTTTGTTGTTGCAATTTCTGTTAGTTACATACTCAAATAAATGAATTGGTTCATCTGTATCCATTGACTGTCTGATTATATAGATCATATTAACGTCACGTGTTTGAGATAAAAGTTAAAACACTACCCCAAATCAACTGTTTCGTATGTTGATGGTTCGAAATTGCCACTTTCAGTTAGTTTGATTATAATTTGAAGCAAGTGTTGTAATTGATGTGACTTTGCAAGTAAAAGTATGTCGCTAATAATTCTTTTCTACTCAAGCTTGTGATTGAAAAAAATGTTGAAACCGAAGTCATGATTCAACCATCTTTCGTTTGCTAAATCATAGCTGATAGTTGGTGGGCATTGCATATATTTATGACCACATTTTTTTTGGAATTTCTTGTAAAAGGAAAGGAGGGAAACCTCGTAATTACTCTTCTTTTTATTGGTGTGGTGTTGTGTGGATAACTCTGGTTGTCTTTAAGTTCATTGACACTGTTGTCTTGTTAGGGATGTTGACTTTGAAATAATAGTCGTGGATGATGGTAGTCCTGATGGAACTCAAGATATTGTCAAACAGTTGCAGCAAGTCTATGGAGATGACCGCATTGTATGTACAGTTATTTTTTTGGGTCAATTTCATATATAATATATGCTTCTAAAAGTTCAGAATTTCATATATAATATCATATTTGCCCATCTAGATATGATATGTTTAGTGTTGTGGAAGGATAAATATGAATGAAGTTTTGAACTTAATATAATTTTATACATGGAATTGATAGTTATGTTTATGTCTCATAGTGCATCACTGATGTCTCCTATAGTTCTTTCATATCGTTATTTTTTTCAATGCAGCTATTAAGAGCTAGACCCAAGAAGCTTGGATTAGGTAACTCTTTGTTTCTTTATTTGAACTTTTAAGTTATATTCATGAATTAAGCCAAATTTTTTTTTTGACCAGGGACTGCTTACATTCATGGTCTTAAGCATGCTTCAGGAAATTTTGTTGTAATCATGGATGCTGATCTCTCACACCATGTAAGTACATTTGCAGGTTGTTCTTGAATTATAAAATAGTTATTAAACATGGGAATGCTGCAGGGAGAACGAGAAACTATCTTATAGTATTTTATATACATTTTCTTAGTTCATTTAAGTTCTGCTTTCAGCCAACAAAATTATGATTTTCTAAACTTTCTTCTTATGTCTACACAGCCAAAGTACCTCCCACACTTTATAAAGTAAGTAAAATCCACCTATCTTGATGTTTAATTTTCTTTTTCCACTGCCTAGTTGTTAGAAATGGCAAAATGAGTGGGTAGGGAGGGTTGGGTAACGGGTAAACAGCGGTTGGGTCGGTTTAGATTGGCACAACTTCAGTTTTGCATGATCAATTCTTCGTAACTTTAAAACAAAAATGTACTTCTTATCTTTGTCTGGGGCTTAATCATTGCAAAAATGAGGTTCTTTGTTTTTTTGTTAAAAGTAAAGTTCAGGGACTTTATCGTTAAGGTCTGAGAGTTAAAGGGATTTAATTATGCAGAAATGAAGTCCATGGACTATTTTACGGATTCGATTTGGTTTTTCTTTGACATTTGCCCTATAATAATGTGCCACATATGGTTACAAAAGTTCTCTTTGTTTCGATAGTGTTGCATTTTTTTGTACACGATTCAGGAGGTTTTGTGCATTTAAAAGACCTTTTGAGCTTTTGACACATACCTGTTTTATCATTCGACAAGTTTCCCTTTAAACTATTTTGTTAGATCACCCTCTTCTCTCAAGAGTAAAAAACATATCATCATCATCATACTCAGTTAATCCCACCTATAGCAAAGCTAAGGTAGGGTCTGAGGAGGGTAAGATGTAGACAGCCTTACCTCTATCCCCTGAGAATAGAGAGGCTGCTTCCAGTGAGACCCCCGGCTCGATGTGGTTTTGTATCAAGCCTTGGACATAAGGCATAACACTTAGCAATCGGGACAAACTCGATTGGTGCATGTACCCCCTTGTCTTTTGGCTATCAACGCCACCACATGATGCATGATTAACCGTCCGTCGTTTTTAACGTTATTTTCACGAAATTAGTAAAATAACGTTAAAACTAGTGCAACTTTACTTTTGCCCCCCCCCCCCCCCCCCCCCCCCCCCCCCCATGGCCACACATATATACATTATATGCGCACACCGTAAGTGGGGCGTAAAGAGTAAAAAACATAACTAAATTCAATTCTTTCATAAGTTAATATGTCGAAATTTCCTACACAACTAGTCTACTACTAATCAAAATTCCTTAAATTCAGGAAACAAGTGGAAACGGGTGCTGATATTGTTACTGGGACACGGTATGTAAGAGGTGGGGGTGTTCATGGCTGGACCCTGATGCGCAAATTGACAAGTAGGGGGGCGAACGTTCTTGCCCATACACTTCTTTGGCCCGGTGTATCAGATTTGACGGGCTCGTTCCGGTACATAATCTTAGATTATCATTTTTTTATCTTCTCTACTTTTTAGAAATAATATATGTAGATGTCACTCGTATTCAACTTTTTTTATATTACTAACCCATTTTCAAACTGCTTTATAGGCTATCCACCGTGTTGTAAAAGGCGGGCTAGGCGGTCGCCTAGGCGCCGCCTAGTTTAGGCGACCGCCTAGTCCCTAGTCGGTCACCAATATAAGAATAAGCCCCTAGTCGGAGATCTAGGCGTTTTGGGCATTAGCCGTCCTAGGTGGTGGTTTATTTATTTATTTATTTTAAATTTCTAAGTATTTCTTAGTATTATGTGTATATATCTAAATTTTTGTGTGTGTGTGTGTGTATATATATATATATATAAAATACGTATAAAATACCAAAACGCCTAATTCCACCTAGTCGCTCCTGACTAGTCCCTAGGCTAGACCTCACCGCCTGGCTAGCGCCTAGCGCCTTCTACAACCTTGGCAATCCACCTACGTGTCCAGTTTCTTTGTGCCATATTCTGCAAAAGAAACTTGCAGAAATATCATAGAATGTCAAAAAGAAAACAGTAACTTTTTTTTTCTCCATTAAGGCCACCTGTGCATGGAAACTATTAGTTCTTCTAAAAATTGTATTATTCATTTGTAAAAATATATCCGGAGCTCACCCATATATTATAATTTAAACTAGTTACCTATGAAAAAAGTTGGATACTTAGATGGCCTCCACCTACATTATACCTTTGTTCTTTTTACATTAAAAGTTTCATAAGCCATTTATATTCTTGTATGGTAGTCTTTACAAAAAATCTGTGCTTGAAGACATTATAAGCTCTTGTGTGAGCAAAGGCTATGTTTTTCAAATGGAGATGATTGTCCGAGCTTCAAGAAAAGGATATCATATCGAAGAGGTACCATGTGTTATGTATAACTATTACTCAAGCGTGTTTAATATATGTATAAAATTATCAAATGTTTCTTCTAAAATCTACACCAATATTAAATCTGGATTTTGTAATAAAATTTGACACACTAATACCCTGTATAAAATTTACTAATTTTGGACAAAGAATGTAGTTCAACCTGAACACACCCGATCTGCACGTTCTGACAAACATGTTGAAAGTCGTTGAATCTGTATTTCTAGTGTATAAAATCTGCTAAATTGTTCTATTCTAAAAGCCAGATTATCACTGAAGTAATATAGTTTTTTTAATCATATTTGACAAACTAATTATTTTTGCTGAAACTTAATAATTTTGGAGCCAAAGTGTTTCGGGTCAGTCAGAATGACCTGACCCGTACCAAAATTACCCATTTTTATCATAACCTGTCCGACACTCCGACCCACCCTCCCATTAGCACCTTTAGTTTTCTTGCATTTCTTATTGTGAGCCCAATCTTTGTTTAACTAAATGAAACTTATCATCACATATTTTAATAATTTTCCCTTTGATATGACAGCGGTAAATATTTAGTTAAATACTATGTACCAGTTATGTATTTGGTACATAGAGTATAGTATACTCTTGATCATCTTATCAGACCTGCTTGATTAGTTTTCATGTCTATTACTAATCTTGACTTTTGTGACTCTTTTAGGTTCCAATAACCTTTGTTGACCGAGTTTATGGAAGCTCCAAGCTAGG
This sequence comes from Ambrosia artemisiifolia, assembly GCA_032199755.1. Lineage (NCBI taxonomy): Eukaryota > Viridiplantae > Streptophyta > Magnoliopsida > Asterales > Asteraceae > Ambrosia > Ambrosia artemisiifolia. The sequence continues at coordinate 828,268 of CM063512.1, forward strand.
CGGATCAGAAATAGTTGAGTATCTGAAGGGTCTCGTTTACCTTCTTTTCACCACGTAAACAATATAGAAATAATTTCATATGTATCTTTCCAAAAGTTAAAACTTTCAGACATATACTTCTAGATTTCATAACCTCATACTTAACCGTTCAAAACACTTAAAATATCATATTTATCCATCTCATAGTAAATAAAATAAAAATCAGTTACTTTATTTATCCTGTGCAATGGGGTGTTATGAGTAGAGTAACTGATTTTGTTTTATTAACTATGATGATGATGATGTGGATAACTGGTATTTTTTTAGTGTCTTTGAGCGTGTAAGTATGCTGTTTATGAAATTTTATTAGATATATATGAAATATCGAACTTTTTAATGCATATACATATGAATTTCCCTCAAAACAACATATGCTAGATGTCGTTCAACACTTTAATCTCACAGGAAGATGACTTGATACATGGCTTGTGCTTTCCTAACTGTGCAAATAGCCGTTTTATGGCGTTTACTTTGAGAACAGTTTTATTCCATACTTGAATTTGGCTTCTTTTAATGTCAGCAACAATTCTTTTATTTTTTTTATAACGACTCCTACAAGGACATGCTAGTTGAAGTTAGAGGTGCACAAAATAATTGTAACCGGTTAATATTCGATCAAGGAGTGACCGATTAGTGGTTATATTTAATGTAGGTTAGTAACCGGTTATTGTTAAGGATTATTTTAATAATAACCAGTTATTTTAACTGGTGTACTGGTTAACAAGTGAAAAACAAGGAAAATATGGGTTAATTAACCGAAAAAACTGGTTATTAAGTGAATCGGTTAAAGTGAACAACCAAACGAGTCATGGTAATAATCAGTTAAAGTAATAACCGGTTAAAACAAAAATGAGTAAATAACCGGTAGTTAGGTTAATTGTTTTTTTTTTGTGGGTCCTTTGTTTATTTTGGAGTCAGTGGTCTCTCTGAAAGCAGCATCTCTATTCTTAGTATAGAGGTAAGGTTTGCCTACATCCCACCCTCCCCAGACCGTACTTGTAGCTTGCTATTTGTGGGATTTACCGGGTATGGTTGTTGTTGTTAGGTTAACTGAATTGGTTAGGGAAAATAATCGGTTTGTGACCTTTAGGCTCTAGTTGAAGACTTGAAGAATTGGAAGGTAATGTTTTCATGGAGTTAGAGGTTTCGTCAAAATATTATGTTGATTTGGGTCAAGTGGGCCTCTAGCAATTTGGCCCATGCATCTTGTAGTGTTTTTGTGGTAACTTTAGACATTCTAGGAAGTGGCAAATGGTAGTCTTTACATTTTCCCTTTCACTCGTAGTACGGGGAAGAAGTGGACTTTAGAAGCACTCCTAATTTAGTTTGGCACTGGCCACCATGTAGGGCTGTTCAAATCGTTCGTTGATCGTGGATCGCTCGTCGCTCGCTCGGAAAATGCTCGAAAAATGCTCGCTCGATCTTTCGCTCGGTTGTAAATGAGCCGATCGGATCGGTTCGGTTTGAAAATGAGCCAAGCATGAGCAAAGGTACGCTCGGCTCGGTTCGGCTCGAATAAATTTTTTTTATTTATTATATATTTAGTTATAAATATACACACAATTTGCAGATAAATTTATGGTTTTATATATAACATTCTATTGGATTTGACTCAGTATATGCAAACAAAATATAAGTAGCCCACTTAACTCCATAAAAAAAAACTAACACTATATTTAATAGTAAAACCGTAAGTCATGAGGTGACAGTCTTGATTTCTTTATGTTATTAGTCGTCCATCGCTAATTGTCGCTTGATATCACCCTACGTCACAACGCAACAACTGTTCTATAACATATGCTCATCGCCTCACTAGCCTCACTCTAAGCATCATCCTCGGACACCGGGATCTCAATATTAGTATTATCATCGGACACTTCGACCTTAGTTGTCACCCGAAAATGAAAACATCGAAGGAAACATCCTAATTTTATGATCGTCCAAACTACTCTCCGCCCGATTCTTGCTCGGCACTCGCTCGGAAAATTTGCGCTCGAAAAATGCTCGTTCGATTTTCGGCTCGATTGTAAATGAGCAGCTCTGCTCGGTTCGGTTTGTAAACGAGCCAAGCATGAGCAAAGCTCCGTTCGGATCGGCTCGGCCCGTGAACAGCCCTACCACCATGGTTGTAGCTTGTAATCAAGGAAATAATCGATGCTCGATTTGATAGTAGAAACTCTAATCATGATCGAGCTTGAACCTACCTTCATTTTGAACTTTCAAGCTCGATATGTTAATGGAAACTATCGTTTTGATCTCCCGTTGATCGACTCGATTATTGCTATTATTTCATGTGTGTTAAGTTATCATGATTAGTTGATACTTTTCCGAGCTAAAGTTTGGATTATTTTTTACATGTGGCGGTTCATTTTTGACACCCACATATCCAGTTGAGATTATCTTTATCCAACGTTAAAATTCGGATAATTATTGGCTAATGGGTCAAACTTTGGATTATTTAAATTCAATACACAAAAAAAAAATAGTTAAAACGCATTTTAACCAATTTATTAGCCCATTTTAACCCTAGCCCACGTTTAGCCTATTTTTAACCCTAGCCCACTTTTAACCCATTTATTAATCTTCTTCCTCCCTTATAAGCCTAAAACCCATATTTAAAAAACAACACCGCGGCCGTCCACCACCTTCTTCATCCTAAAAAAAGAAAAAACAAGCAAATTAGTGCCCCACTTCTCTCCTCGTTTTTCTTCGTTATCTTGCTCGCGGATAATCACTCCCCCAGGGGTGCTGGGTGAAGGGGGAGCTATTCGTCAAAAAATGGATAAGATGGCAGGGCGTTATGCCCTACACCGTCCAGCCTAATAAACAAATGAAATGACTGTTTCAACTTTTAGTCTATTTTGTGAAATTTCGTTTACGTTCTTTTACGCCCTGCTTACAATGTGGGTATGCAATGCATATGTGTGGGTCATCGGAAGCAAAAGTGATTGCCTTAATTTTGATGTTATTTTACTAGTTTCGTGAAAATAATGCTAAATGCGATGTACGGTTAATTATGCATAATGTGGTGGCATTGATAGTTGAAAGACAGGGGGTACATACACAAAACCTTTGTCAAGAGTGGTGAGTGTTATGTGCATTATGTCCAAGGTTGATGCAAAACTAGTATCGAACTGGGTGTCTCACTGGAAGTAGCCTCTCTATTCCTAAGGTAGAGCTAAGACTGTCTACATCTTACCATCCTTAGAACCTAACTTATTTGCTATTGGTGGAACTTATTGAGTAATGTGGTGTGAAATTGATGCTACATGGTATGCCCCACGTCCCCAAAAGGGAGGCTTAATAGTAGTGTATTATAAATTTTAAATTTTTAATAAAATAATTGGTGGAAAATATAAGTCAACGAAAATAAATCTAGTGGTAGCCACCAAGTCCGAGTAGAAGAAATTGCTTTCGACACCATGTGGAAGGAAACTGCACCAATAAAATGAAGAAAATCTTTATGTATATCCTTCTTTTGTTTGTATGTATTATGCTTACTTTATATAAAATCTAATATAATCACAAGTTAAATTTGTGTATTGTTTGGTTTCTGAAACTAAATTATGTAAAGGTTGAACTGAGCACAAGCTAAGATTTATAATATCACATGTGACTAGTTTCATTTATAATAATCTGAAAATTGTTATATGTGAATATTATAAAATCAGTGACGAAAGTTACAAAAAGAGTTGTCTAACTAGTTAAATTACGTTTTACTTTAGTTCATATGTGATTTGACCTGTTTATATGTGAATAATGGCAGTGACGGAGTTTGAACTTTTAAATGGTGGGGGCCTAAAATCATGAGATGCATTTTTTTTTTCAAATAGGTGGCCGGATTCAATATATAAAAAATTTCTAGACAAAAACGTAAAAATTTACACTATTGAGCAAAAAACTAGTGGGGGTTGGGCGCCCCCAACTCTACATAAGCTTTGCCCTGACTTGGTCGAGAGCTATGTAATGATGTTCACATTTGAACCAAGTTTGTGGTTCTCATATTTGGTGTTGTTTTTAGTTGAAACTTGCAATATACACAAATATGTATTATCGGCTCGACAGTGTTACCAATTCAAGCTAGGGCTTGAGGCCCCCATTTTAAAAAAGTTTATATACAACAGATGATTTTGTTTTCTAAAAAATGGTTTATGCATCAAATTAACCAAGAAAAATAAAGTTTATCAAAACATATTTATACACACATTAGATACAACTTTCTAACTTTTTTAACTACGTCAACTATACAGTTTTTAGTTTATTATTGCATTTTTGGGAAATGTTAAGGTTTCATATCAAAAAGTTTGTCTTTTTAAATAGGGCCTCAATGTTTTAGTTCACTTTTGGCCTCCAAGAACGTTGAGCCGACTTGATATTACGTCAACATGTGCATGAACTAGCAACTAGGAGACCTATAAAATTTTAGAAAAATGTAAAAATCAAAAGTAAATATGTAAAATGTTAAATCAAATTAAGTTTATATTTAGGGTTTTAATGATTTTTATTAATATAAAATAGCATGAGCTTGATTTTAGTGAGGCATCCAGAAGCTGAATTGAACCAGTAAATGAGCCAAAGAATGTGGCTAATAACGGCAACTTGCCAACTGAAACTCCAAAGATTATCTTGTTAAAGTGTTTACACGTACAAGATTGTATTGTATTGATAAAACCATGAGTGCAGACAAGAATGTTTGCTGTTAGAATCTATCTTAGCATCAACAAAAATATATGCAACATGAAAGTGACTCAGCTTAAACAAATCAGAGAATCTCTTAGGTATATAATATTTCTATGATAAGTTTTTAGTTAATGTATTTTATAAAACATAAATATTCTTATTTTTATAATTTTTTATTATATCTTTACTACCAAGTTAATTTGCTTATCGATTAAAGTTAGTATAAAATAAAGTATACTTATTTAGTATATTATAAAGTTGATGCATGAGGTCATGAAGGCATAGTGGTGGTACATCGGCAATAGATTGGTGTTTAAATTGAAGGAGAGTGGTTTATGGCATACGCCATCAATCACATGCTCTCTGCACGTGCTGCCATCATATTCGAGCTAATAGTCGTATACTAATTAAACAATAATAAGTAGTCAAACACTTGCTCCTCAAATAAAACATTACAGCCGGCTACTTGGATGTTTCATTTGATCTATCTTCAATCTACGTACAACTACTTGTTAAAACTATTTAAGTTATTTTTAAGAAATTAATGAAGGATATTTGATAGAGTAAACAACTTACCACACCCTGTTTTTACATGGAACTTCACTAATGGATTTCCAATTTCTAACGATTCCTATATTCACTTATGGATATGTGTTGAATAATAAAGCTCTTTAATTTGTAGTTGGCATAAGGTAGTATTTAATTGCTGTTTAATATAACTCAATATGATTTTTATATAAACCGAGTAAAAGTTGTTTAGTAGCCTCTTAAGATTTCACTAAGAGACTACCCTGAATCAATAAACATTAAAGTTAGGTGGTATGAGCCGCACCCCTCTTCATAGCTTTGCTTAGGCGCCATTGACCAATTCGGCAACCCATTGACGAAGAACAATGGGTAGTTTGTGGGCCCACTTCACTTTATCACTATGTGGTGCATTGTAGCCCCTAGGGGCTCCAATCCATACCACCCAACCTAATTAAGTGTTTTTGGTTCACTAAAATAATATATCTGAATTAGCAAGAAGCCTCTTATCAATTATGTTGGCAAGAGTCTTAGAGCATTCACAGTTGCTACTCCATCTCCATCTCTATAATTACACTAAAAATCACTATTTTTCTATCTCATTTTCTATTTAATAATACTTATTCTATACTTTTATCATTACATTTTCTCTCTCTTCTACTCACAATCACTTTTAAAAATATTTAAAAAAATTATGGAGGATGAATAGTGTCTCCTCCAAATTTACTGGTGAACAGTGTCTCCTCTATTTTTTCTCTCCTCTACTCACAACCACTTATACCCACTCTATATAATATAGAGATCACACTCACACCATTTTGAAGGAGCTAATGTGAAATGCTCTTAGTAATGTACGGAAAGGTCTTTTAGTTCAAATGAAAAGTCTTAAAAATGTACGGACGTGTCTATAGTTGTCTAGAGTCTTAGGGGCTGTTTGGTTGATTAAGTGCTAAATCATAAAGAGGTCTGAATGGTTAAGTGCTGAATCATTAAGTTAGACCTCTTAATGATTACTTTTCTTGTCCCACATTGGTAGGATAGTCTCATTAAGGTTCAGCCTAGTTTAGTGCTTAATGGTTCAGCAACATCCCAAATCTTAATGATTCAGCCTTAACCATTCCTAGGGATGGCAATCAAACCCGAACCCGATGGGTAAACCCGAAACCCGACACATTTGGGACGGGTTTGGGGTCGAGCAATCGGGTATGGGTCCGGGTATGGGATTAGTTTTTATTTTTTTCGCGGGTTTGGGACGGGTTTGGGATTTGATGATAGACCCGTTTACCCGACCCGATTACCCGATAAAGTATACCCGATTAGATACCCAATATAATTTCTTAGTCATCTTGTGCTAAAATTTACCATAAATTAGTGTATACTATTTGTTTATCTAGGTCTTTAAGTGTTAAATGTTTTAAGCATTTTATATTTATACATTGTAATCATTTACATGTATAGTTAATAATGCAAATGTAATTGGTTAGTAGTACCCAACAGATACCTGACGGGTTTTTTGCCGGATATACCGAATTGGTAAGTTTTAAAAATTAATGGGTTTACCCGAAACCCGCGGGTATACCCGATACCCGATGGGTAATTACCCGACACAAACCCGACGGGTTTTGGGACGGGTTTGGGACAAGCATACCTAATCGGGTATGGGGTTGGGATTACCTAAACCCGTCCCAAACCCGACCCATTGCCATCCCTAACCATTCCATTCAGAAGCTGAAACAAACGCTCTGAATACTGAATCATCCAGCACTGAATGGTTCAGAGTCTCATTAAGAGGCTTACCAATCAGCCTCTTAGTGTTGTACGGAAAAGTCTTTGATTTGTATGAAAAGTCTTAAAGCCTCTCCAGGCTTGGCGTCTAGGGTAAAGACTTTACAAAACTTAAGCGTCTAGTAGCCTTTTTCACCCACGTGTCATCATTTTATTGGTTGGTTTGTGGGACCATTACAAGTTAAAGAGTCTTTATTTAAGACTCTTGGGATAAATGTCAGATTCTGAGTAATGTTGGATAGTGTGAAGTCTCTAAACTTAAGACATTTCATGTGTTTATTTTTGTATTTATAATGTGGTCAATGTTTAGTTTTGTGACTTTCCCTTTATACAAACCATTGGGTATTTTAAACTTTCCGACAACGATTGTATTAATGCTCTGTTTTAAACAAAGCTAACCTCTCAGTGGTGGGGAAGAATGAAAATCCCTTGGGAGTTGCAGATAGCAGTTGGGAGACGGTGGTAAAGATGCTATGTCACTCTCTTATTGTATCTCTCGATTACTAAATGTTTGCTTGGGAAAGAAATAAATTGTTGAGTGACGCGTGTACAACATAAAAGATGGAAAAGCAAGATGCAAGTGGGTTTAATTCTTTTTAAGAAATGTGAGTAAAAGATGGAAAAACACCCGTCCAAACTTTAACAACCTTATCTTTAGAAGAGGATTAAATGTATTTTAAACAAAATGCACTCATGGAGCTGATCATGTATTAATGCTCTGTTTTAATATAAATGCAACATCCCAAAAATCCGCTTCGCTTAATTACGCTATTAGGCGTGAATAAGAAATGACAGAACGAATCAAATAGTAGAATGAGCCTTTTATGGATAATAAAACGGGATGATAAGAATGTGGGTTATGTTCTAGTATAAAAATTACCTAGTGGAAGTTATTATATTTATAATGGGGAAATAACACTAGAAAGAAACTTGCAAAGTTAAGTTTTAGAATAAAATGGAAGAAGGGAAACTTGAGGGGCTATTAGTGTAACATGTTGGTGTTAGTAAAATGGGGAAGAACACCCACTTGGGTATAAACGTATTCAGCCCCAAAGGGGCATTCTAGAGCCAAAACCAACCTAATAATCCCTCAAGTGAAGAAGTTAATGCAAGAGATTGAAGCAATGGATGAAGGGTGTGTTCTAGAATGTTAATCTTTAAGGATTGAGCTTTGGTAAGAACCATAACCCCCAAATTCGTGTAGGGTTCGAACCCTACATGTGGGTTTTGAGTAAAACATGTTAAATTCGTATTATTGCTTGATTGTAAGTGATATTGATCATCTCTAATTGTTTAGAGATGAGCTAATCACTAGAAGTTGCTTATTTGCATAGATGATGATATTGGGTTTTCATTAGAGCTTTGATATTGCTCTAGTAGGGGTAAATCCATGTAATAGTAAGAATAATGTGTAGTTGGTGACATGCATGTGGAAATTAGTGATGATTGAAATTTGTATATGTGTTAATTGTATAGAAATTGAGTGAATTGAAGGATATGTTTAGAGTTGAAAGTAGATGTTGCTATTAGTGTAACCCATGGTCATTCTTAGTTAAATGGGTGAATAGATTGGAAAGAAAGTGAGGTTTTGTTATGTTTAATGTCTATGAAATGAAGGGTAATTGATGTGGGTATGAAATGGGATGATTGATACTATGAGCTAGGATATTAGGCATGAAATACTTGTACCTTGAGCTTAGAAAGTTGTACGCACACCATGTGATTGACGAAATGCCTAGATGAGTATGATGTATGAATTTGTATGCAAGACTTGATAAATATGAAAGTAATGTGATAATAGATACAATTCATAGTAAGTTAACATGAGGGTTGTAATTGCCACTTGTGGAATCATGGAAGCTCTAGTATGTGTCGAATGAATTCTATGTACACATAAGTAGTCATGTGATGATATGTGTCCTATAACATGCTAATGAAATGTTTAGGGTAAAATTGATATGGAGTAGTATATAATTGATATGGGTGTAAGTATCTAAATATTGAAAGTTGCATACTTGATAGTTGACTTTCTGAAAAGTCAACAATGTATGACTAACATGGTTTAGCTTCCTAGCATGATTGTGAGATTGAGGATATCATGTGATATATGTTTAATGGTTTATGAGACATACACAATGGTAGGATGAATTGCTTAATTGCGAACAATGTGATTGTAAATCTATGTCTTAGGTATGGTAAAGATTGACTAATGAAAGTCCATGTGATATTTGGTTTGGAATGGTTGTTAGTGTGAATGATCATGTATGCTAACAATGATGCGAACATGATGATATGAAAGGATAGGAATGATGGACTCAACCATGGGAAGCTAATGGGTCAAGAGGAGGCAAATAAACAAGCATGAACTTGGAGGACTTAAGGTAAGTGATCCTTATTCCATTTAGGATAATGAATGTTAATATATACATGTGTGTGTAAGTAGGATGAGAATCATGGAATGATGGAATGTTAATAATGATGCTAAGGCATGTTTTGGAGCTTATAATGGGTAAAACGTGGCTTCGGGTGGACCGGTGTGGAATGGTTCGAAAAAGGATGGAAAGGAGAAAACAAAGGGTGGATTTTTAGGGTCCACCGTAAGTTACGGTGGCACCGTAACTTACGCTGGCCCCTGCACCTTTCCTTCCACCGTCGATCAATAGGAATCCACCGTTGGGTTTTGTGGTCCACCGTAACTTACGGTGGCCACCGTAAGTTACGGTGGGGCCTGGAAATTTTTATTTTTTTAGTTTATTCTATCGTATGTTGATGTTTCGCTTATATGCGCGACCCGTAATTGCGTTTAACGCACCAAATAACATTGTTGGACCTTGTGTAAGGCTATGTAAGGTTGTAGCATGTAATAGTAATGTCGGTTTTGTAAATATGATCCTAGTACGGAATGATACAAGTGCGTGTAGTTTAATTGATACGTTGTTGATGTTATCAAATATTGGTAAGTAGGTTGTCATGCTTATGTAGATTGAAAATGTGATGTATATATGAGTGCTCATACTCGGGTTTGAGTGAGAGTATCATGTACATAAGGGTTGGTATCTATGCATAGGTTGAGTATAGGGGTGGAACGTCATAATGTCATAGAGTATTCATGAGGAAAGAATAACATGACGGGTCACGGTAGGTTGTGTGTGGGAATTGTATGTTGTATTTATTGTAAGGTTATTAACCGTTATTATTGAGAATGGCAATGAAGTTGCAGGTATGTAAGTATGAATGCATGGGATTTGGAGGTTCGGATTGGGGTATCCCACCCGAACTTGAAGGAAAGAGTTGGAACAGGATCACGGAGTATCGTTGGATGTTATTTCCGAATCATGTGTAATTTACATAAAGTCACACATTAAACTAACCTTATGGTTATTTGTTGATTGTAGGTTGTCTTGCCCACCTAACGAAGTAAGGAAAGGTTGGAGATTGAGCAAGGGAGCGGATTGTACGTGATCACGGTCACATAATCAAATAGAGTTGAGTCACGTTGAATGTATTAGGAAATATTTAAAGATGTAACACCAAAAATACTTAGTAGATTCGGTTTCTAAACATTCAAGGCTGTTTTTAAGAAATGAATTTTTAGGTTGGCTTTTCCGCTGCGAGTTTTCTGTGAAACAGAATTAGGGTGTTATAATAAAACAACGAACTGTGTTTAAACAAACCATTTTTCAAGGTGCGTTTTTTTGTGTGTTTTTTTTCTTTTTTTAAGGTGCGTTTAAAGATAGTATCAAGTGCATTTTTAATTATAAATGTGAGTTTGTTTGTAGACCAACCCAACTATTAAAGACGCACGTTATACAGAGAACAAAAATGAACGTGCGTTTTTAATGCCCTTCACCACATATTCCCTATTCTTCTCATCTTTGTTTTAATCACCTTCTCTATTTTTCTTCTGCAACATCAGTTAACCTAATTGTTAGGTTTAAACGCTCTTTACCACATAAAATCAAAAGTAATTCACAACGACAACGAATGTTTATTCATTTTTTCTTCATATTTTTACGATCATTAATACATGCTATGTTTTTTAAAGAATCTCTTAAATCGTTTTTAATTTCGTGTATTTGATTGTCTGTTATTCATTGAAGTTCGGTAATCGTCGGAAAGGAAGTTTCGATTTAGGATCTTTTTAAGAAAAAAAGTTTCGTTCGTTTTATTTCTAATCTACCCCTGGTTTGTTTCAGCCGCCAATAATTAAGTTAGTTAATTACGATCTTGCCACCGCCTACATCTAATGGTTGTAAATCCTTCCTACACTTCCTACATATATTAATAACGCTTTTTACGTTATCTCTCCCCTTACCATAGTTTCTTTTTATCTATCTGGGTCCTGTAAGTTTTTACACAGCTTCTTATCAATTTCCTCTACCAAAGCTTTGACCGTAGAACACACTTGATTAAACCGATAGCTTTATGATATCTTTGTTAGTGGATGTTTGGTAAGCCTCTTAATGAGGCTCTGAACCATTCAGCGCTGAATGATTCATTTGTTTCAGCTTCTGAATGGAATGGTTAAGACTAAACCATTAAGATTTGAGATGTTGCTGAACAATTAAGCACTGAATTAGGCTGAACCTTGATGAGACTCTCCTACCAATGTGGGACAAGAAAACTAACCATTAAGAGGTCCAACTTAATGATTCAACACTTAACCATTCAAATATCTTAACCAGTTAGACCTCTTAATAATTCAGCACTTAATAAATCACGCAGCCTCTTCAAATAAAAGCAAGAGAAAAAGTAAAAGATAAAATAAATGTTAACTTATCATACGTACTATTAAGATAATTTTAGTTATGAAAACGAAGCACATTTAATATTTTAATGTTGCAATAATCATTGTCGTAGCGAAGTCCAACAAGTAACACTTGTTGTTCTTTGTCGACCAGTTTAACCACTTATTCATTTATATATTTTTTAGTCTTATTTATTTTTTATTACTTCACTTATTTAATAATCCCAACTTCATCTTGAACACACAACTTCCGTCTGTGTTATACAAACTCACACAGCCCAAAATGACTACTATCCATATCATTTCTAAAGACCATATTAAACCATCATCCCCAACACCACAACACCTAAAATCATACAATCTTTCCATCTTAGATCAACTCATTCCAGCCCCTTATGCACCCCTCATACTCTACTACCCTAACCAAGATCAAGCAACCGAATTCGACGTCCAAAACCGCTTAAATTCGCTAAAACATTCGTTATCCGAAACACTAACTCGCTTCTACCCGTTAGCAGGAACGATAAAAAGCGAGCTTTTAATCGATTGTAACGATGTTGGAGCGTGTTTCGCAGTGGCCCGTGTCAATACACGGCTCAATGAGTTCTTGAACCATATTAATCTTGATCTCCTAAACCATTTCCTTCCATGTGACCAAACTTTCAATGGTTCTAGTGTAGGAAGTTGTGTAAGTCATGTTCAAGTTACTATTTTTGAGTGTTGTGGATTTGCTATTAGTTTGTGCATTTCACACAAAATTCTTGATGGTGGAGCATTGAGTACGTTTGTGAAATCATGGGCCGGGTCGAGTTACGGGTCGAAAGAAGTCGTTTATCCGAACATGAGCTCGCCATGTTTGTTCCCGGCTAAAGATTTGTGGCTCAAAGATTTGTCAATGGTCATGTGGGGATCTTTATTCAAGAAGGGTACATGTAGAACAACAAGATTTGTTTTTGGTTCAACAAAACTAGCCATTCTTAAGGCAAAGGCAGCCGAAAACGGGTTAAAAGATCCGACCCGTGTAGAGGTGGTATCGGGTTTGATATGGAAGCGTGTTATGGCTGCATTTGAAGAAAACACCGGTTCTTGGAAGCCATCTTTGTTAAGCCATGTGGTTAACCTTCGCAAACGGTTAGTGTCAACTTTATCCGAAAACTCGCTTGGCAACTTGATCTTTATCGCGAGTGCGAAATGCGATAGTGATTCGCGGACGCCATTGCATGATCTTGTTGGGAAAGTGCGCGATGGTGTGGCGAAAATCAACGGGGAGTTTGTGAAGAAAATGCAAGGTGATAAAGGGAAGGAAGTGATGGAAGAATCTCTCAAGGGTATAAAAGGTTGTGCGAACTATATCGCGTTTACGAGTTGGTGTAAAATGGGGTTTTACGAAGCCGATTTCGGTTGGGGAAAGCCGGTATGGGTGTGTGGTAGTGTTTCGGAGGGTAGCCCGGTGTTTATGAACTTTGTTGTTTTGAATGATACACAAAATGGTGATGGAATAGAAGCATGGGTGAGCATGGATGAAGCCGAGATCGATGTATTGAAACGGGATCCTGAGCTACTCGAGTTCGCATCGATTGATCCGAGTCCTCTACAAATGGTATGAACCTATGAAAGTGGCCAGTATGAACCGTTGAGCAAATTCGGGCTTCTTGTATTACTTTTGTTTAGGTGAACCATATGTTTATGATAACTAGAACTAGGGGTGTAACTTCTTTGGGCCTAGTCTTAGGCGGACTATACTCACGAGTCCAAACGGTCTCTATGTATTTGAGCTCGAACTCTATGAGCGTTATGTGAGGTTCGAGTTTGTTAAAGCTTAGTTATGAACTTTTACTGATCCGATCATGTGTAACTCTTGTTTACACAATTACATCACTGAAGAAAAGATATCATATAAAGTAGATAAGTTTTATTGTAGATAAGGTTTTGGTGAAACGTGCGTAAATGAAAACCGTGTGGATTGTCAAACATGACGAATTTAAGTTATTAGTTATATATCCTTCCTTTCACTGATTTATTATTATCCTTTTGGTCCCATACTTCATGTGGTTCGTAAACGACGAAAAATATCTTATATATCTTCGTCATCTATGAATTTATTTATTTTTAAACCAAATTTTATTAAATTTAAATCGCGGATCAAGTTTTTTTTTTTTTTCCTTTTTACCCAAGGATTATAAAACCCAAGAACAAACTTGTATTTTTATATATCTATATACCTTATTAAATAATAGGGGCGGACATAGGGTTAAGGAAGGGCCGCGGACATTGAGGCTTAACTTCGCGCGCGTAGTGGAAAATTAGTGAAAAATTTGGTTTTTTTTTACGAAATTTGAAAAACGTTGCTACTAAAATGAAAAACGTTATTACTGATTTTGTGGTCTAGATCCGCCACTGTTAAAGAAACTCGATGGATATGATTGTAATTTTGCCATACTTTTAAGATGACATATTCAAGAGGCACAAATATACATTTCTATATTTTACCAATTTTCTTCTTTTTATGCCCTTATAGTACAACTTTTGATGACAATTATACAAATAAGTAATGCAAAGTGACTCTTCACATACATGCATTTATATGATGACTCTCCATACGTTTAACTCCTGGATTTGTACTACTCTTGTATTTATGTAAGGGATTATGTCTTTTCATATGTTTAGCTCCTATATTTTTATTACTTTTGTATTTATTAAGGGCACATATAAATAGGTATCTATATTTTTATAAAATACATCAATAAGAAAAACATTCCCTCACTCTCTCATTCTTCTCTATATATTGTTAATAGGCTTATATGAGTCATGGAGTTATACATTATATTAGGGCAATTGATAAATTGAAGTTCAAGAGTTTGTTAATCTCTTTCATTATGTTAATATATTATGTAGTATTTAAAGACTATTTGAGTCCATTAATGGGTTGTGTTGCTACAACAAATAACTGCCTAACGTTGGTTCTGAGTCACAGGAAGGGTTCAGGGGTTCAAGGGTTCCACTCTGCCTAACGCAAGTCGTTGTGTCCTTCTACGTTGCAAACCTAGAAGGAGGTTCAAGGTTATTTTGTTGTTGTAAATGCTTTAGATTTCTGGTTTGAGATGTACTCGAAACCAGAAGTTGGTGTTCTTGAGATCCGAGTGAAGAGATTTATTCTCTCCACGTGCAAGACCAAAAGAATGAGAAGATTAGAATGTGAGTGATGTGTGTTGGTATATCCAGATCTGTTGTACTCAGCTCTGATTTATAGAGAAAAAGATTCTCTATTAGAGGAAAGCATCTCACCTTGGACCCTGTTGCAACAAAAGGACAATCCACTAATAGCCGGTGGTAGCTATTGACCTGCGGTCTGTTATGTGCTGTTACTCCATCAGCAACTGGTTGTGTTGCTCGATGAAAAGGTGACGGGACAAGTCATCGTTTTGACTTAGGATACTCCTGGCTTTTGAACCTTTGTAGGTTCCAACCCTTTAAGCATTGTTCTATGATGTTGTTTATTATTTTGCTTTAAGCATCCTTGACACAGCGTCTCTGTTGTGAGAAGTTGGCTAAAAATCCTTTACCAAGTTCGTTAAAGGTATGGATGCTCCCTGCTGGCAAGCCATTGAACCAAATTCGTGCAGATCCAACAAGGGTCTGCATGAACATGAGACAGCACTCGGGATCACCCCATTTCTCGATTCGAGCTGCCCTTGAGAAGATCTGAAGGTGATCTTCTGGATCATCAGTGCCATCATACATTCTTATATGAGCTGGCATCTTCAATTTGTTGGGGAAATCATAGTCTGCTATCTCTGGTGAGAAACAGGACAAGCTGTTTGGCTTGTAGGGTTGGTTAACAGTATGTTCCACCCTATTGTTGGTTACTCCACCAGGATTTCCTTGTTGGGCAGCGATGGCTTGACTGATGAGTTGCTGCCAAGGAAAGTTAGCCATCATTTGAGATATCATGTAGGGCATAAGTTTAAAACCTTGGAGGCCTTCGGTTGTTGCCACATTGCTGGTTGTCATGGGGATGCTCATAGAAGCGTTTCTAGCCATGGGGAGTGAAGCCATGGCTTGTTCCCGTCAAGTGGCTGTTGGTGGTGGGACACTGGTTACTGGTGACTGTAAAAGTTGATCCAATGTAACTTCATGCCCAAGTGGCATACCAGTGGTGGCAGCTTGGGTGGTAAACAGTGGGAAGGCAGTAGGACTGGACCTTGCTTAGTAATGGGAAGCGGTGAGGGTGTTGCTGGGACCAGCATTGTTGTTCCTGGGTGATGGTCTGCGTCCATAAGTGGCAGTGAGAGGGGGAGGAGGTCCAGGAGAGAGTGATACCTCTTCTTCCTCCTCATAATCTAGCCGGAGACGGACTCCTTTGTCCCTTTCCTTTATAACGTACTGATTTAAGAGGGATCTGAGCTGCAAGAAGTTCCTCTCCACTCCTTCACGGGTGAGATCTATGCGTTGGGGAGTTTTTGCAAGAACAGGGAGAGGAGAAAGCACTCCTGAATGAGTGGGAGGTGGAGTCTGCAAGCTTGTTGACACCGGACGAGCAAGCAGGGACTGAGTCCCAGCTGGAGTACCTCCTGGAGTGGAGAAAGACACAGATCTGGCCGGAGAGGTTCGATCTGTGCTCGGGGAGATCTGATTGACCTCTTCTTGGGACTCAGGGTCAGACATGGAGGGAGTCGAAGCTACACAACTGATTTTTTGTAAAGACAATGGCGCAGCCCCACGGTGGGCGCCAACTTGTTGCTACAACAAATAATTGCCTAACGTTGGTTCTGAGTCACAGGAAGGGTTCAGGGGTTCAAGGGTTCCACTCTGCCTAACGCATGTAGTGGTGTCCTTCTACGTTGCAAACGTAGATGGAGGTTCAAGGTTATTTTGTTGTTGTAAATGCTTTAGATTTCTGGTTTGAGATGTACTCGAAACCAGAAGTGGGTGTTCTTGAGATCCGAGTGAAGAGATTTATTCTCTCCACGTGCAAGACCAAAAGAATGAGAAGATTAGAATGTGAGTGATGTGTATTGTTATATCCAGATCTGTTGTACTCAGCTCTGATTTATAGAGAAAAGGATTCTCGATTAGAGGAAAGCATCTCACCTTGGACCTTGTTGCAACAAAAGGACAATCCACTAATAGCCGGTGGTGGCTATTGACCTGCGGTCTGTTATGTGCTGTTACTCCATCAGCAACTGGTTGTGTTGCTCGATGAAAAGGTGACGGGACAAGTCATCTTTTTGACTTAGGATACTCCTGGCTTTTGAACCTTTGTAGGTTCCAACCCTTTAAGCATTGTTCTGTGATGTTGTTTATTATTTTTGCTTTAAGCTACCCACGTCATCAGGTTGCAAAAATATATCACATGACAATTCTTTAGGCTTGTCCTATGCAGACTATACTCACGAGTCCAAACGGTCTATCTGTACTTGAGCTCGGACTCAATGAGCGTTATGTGAGGTTCGAGTTTGTTAAATCTTAAATGGTTATAAACTTTTATTGATCCGATAATGTGTAACTCTTGTTTACACCACTGAAGATAAGATATCAAATATTGTAGATAAGGTCTATAGGTGAAACGTGCATAAATGAAAACCGTGTGGATTGTCAAACATGACGAATTTAAGTTATTTGTAAATTCTAATATACTAGTTTTATACCCGCCGCGCGTTGCGACTGCGGGAGCAACCGGATGGTGTTTTTGATAGGCACGAATGAAAGAGCTTTTGCATAACGCAAGTGTCTGACAAAAGTTAACATTGGTTTACATTATCCTGTTGTTGCATACAAATAAGAATTACATTAATTGAAGAGGTGATAGAGGTGATAGCTTATGTGTAGCTTCTTGGAATGTAGGGACTCTAAGTGGTAAATTGTTAGAGGTGATAGATGCACTTAAGAGACATAAGGTTCATATAGCATGCTTGCAAGAGACTAGATGGAAGGGGCATAGAGGGAATGAGCGAAATGGGTACAAGTTGTTATATTCGGGATCTGATGGGGCTAAAAATGGAGTAGGATTTCTAGTGGCTTTGGATTTGCATAAGAAAGTGATTGAGGTGAAACGACTCAATGATAGAATTATGTTGTTAAGGCTAGTGCTAGGTGCGGGAGTAGTAGCAGTGGTTTCTGCTTACGCACCACAAGTAGGTTTAGGAGATCAAGAGAAGAGAGAGTTTTGGGATTGTCTAGACGGGGTTTTGAGAGCCATACCCATAGAGGAGAAAATTTTTATAGGAGGTGATTTTAATGGACATATTGGTAAGGATAGCAATGGCTTTCAGGAGGTCCATGGGGGCTTTGGCTTTGGGGATAGGAATGAACCGGGTATAGACCTTCTAGAATTTGCGTTGGCCCACGACCTAGGCATTGTAAACTCGTTTTTCAAGAAGAGGGAATCGCAGATGATCACTTTTACTAGTGGAGGACGAAACACACAAATAGATTATATATTGATGAGGTGTCAAGATCGTCAACGGTGGAGAGACTGCAAGGTGATCCCAGGAGAAACAGCAGTGGCTCAGCACCATTTACTAGTAGCTGACGTAGTCCTAAGAGATAAATTGACTATAGCGGAGAGAAAATTTCAGCCTAGAATACGTTGGGGAAATTTAAAAGGAGACAACATCGATGCGTTTAGGGATAAGGTCATCTCGACGACTGCGACTCAACTGGATGGGGATGGCAACGCAAATCAGATGTGGGAGGCTATGGCGAATACTATTACTCGTGTAGCGAAGGAGACTTTAGGTGTCACAACAGGGAGGACAGCTGGGAGCAAAGAGGCCTGGTGGTGGAATGCGGATGTGCAAATCAAAATAAGGGATAAACAAAAGTGTCTTAGGGAGCTGTTGCAGACCACTGACGAGGAAGTACGTCTGAGGTTGAGGGAGCGATACAAAAATGCTAGGAGGGAGGCAAAGAAGGCGGTGACAGAGGCAAAGAACATAGCATATAAGCACATGTATGCACGATTGGAAACGAAGGAGGGGGAACATGATATGTTCAAGATTGCCAAATATAGAGATCGTAGAAGTCAAGACCTAGGAGTAGTGAAATTTATAAAGGGAGAGGATGGACGTGTTTTGACCAAGGAACAAGACATTAAGCTAAGATGGAAAAGTTACTTCCACAATCTTTTCAATGGCGGGAGGGACTACCAACAACCAAGCGAATACCCTACTACACAGAGCCGACAAAGGAATAACTGCTATTGTCGAAGCATCACACATGGAGAGGTGAGGACTGCACTTAGGAAGATGGGAAGAGGCAAGGCGGTTGGTCTAGACAACATACCGATTGAGGCCTGGAAGTGTTTGGGAGAAGAAGGTGTTCAATGGCTGACTACATTATTTAATGTTATTTTCAAATATGGAAAAATGCCCGATTGTTGGAGGAGTAGCGTTGTAGTGCCCGTATTTAAGAAAAAAGGAGACGCCCAATGTTGTGGAAATTATAGAGGTATTAAGTTGTTGGGTCATACTATGAAATTATGGGAGAGGGTGATTGAGACTAGACTTAGGAGGGAAACTCAGTTCACGGTAAACCAATTCGGTTTCATGCCAGGGAGGTCAACGATGGAAGCGATACACATTTTAAGGAGATTAATGGAAAAATATAGAGAAAAAAAGCGAGATCTCCATATGGTATTCATTGACCTTGAAAAGGCATATGACAGTGTGCCACGTAGATTGATTTGGGATAGTTTAGAGGGTAGAGGAGTCCCTGGGAAGTACAGAGACGTAATTAAAGATATGTATGATAGAACTGAAACTAGTGTCCGGGCGTCGATAGGAGATACTGACTCCTTCCCTGTGGAGGTGGGACTCCACCAAGGGTCTGCATTGAGTCCGTTTCTCTTTGCGGTAGTCTTAGATGAGTTGACTATGTCGATTCAGAAGCCAGTGCCATGGTGCATGCTTTTTGCAGATGATATTGTGTTAGTTGCAGAAACTAAACAAATTTTGAATGTAAGGTTAGAGGAGTGGCGAGAAGCTTTAGAAGGAATGGGTTTAAGGATTAGTCGCTCAAATACGGAGTATCTCTATTGTGATTTCATTGGGGTTAACGACGACGAGGACACTCATATCACTATTCAGGGTCAGGCTGTCCCGCAGGTAACTAGGTTTAAGTACTTAGGATCGTTTATTCAAAAGGATGGGGATATAGATAGTGACGTAACACATCGCATACAAGCCGGGTTGTGTAGGTGGAGAGCAGCCGAATGGGTCTTGTGCGATAAGCGGTTCCCAAATAAATTGAAAGGGAAATTTTACAGGATCGCAATTAGACCTGCTATGTTTTATGGGACAGAGTGCTGGGCAATCAAGAAGACGCACGCACGCAAGATGGAGGTCGCAGAGATGAGGATGCTTAGGTGGATGGGCGGGCACACAAGGCTAGATCGGATTAGAAACGAGGTCTTTAGAGAGAGGTTTGGAGTGGCGAGGATATCAGACAAGATAAAGGAATGGAGATTGAGATGGTTTGGACATGTGAAGAGGAGACAAACAACAACGCCAGTTAGAGCAGTGGAAGCATGCGTTGTAGAGGGGAGAAGGAATAGGGGAAGGCCTAAATTGACCTGGGATGAGCGTATTAGACACGATCTCATAGAGTTGCACCTCTCTGAGGACATGGTCCAAGAAAGGAGTTCGTGGAGAAGTAGGATTAAAGTAAGTGACTTTTAGGATTTGACACTTAGGTAGCATAACCGGGTATTGTGAGACCTTAACTATAGGATTTCTAAACCTAATTTGATTTATGTGACTATTTATCTTGTTTTCTTAAGTAATGTGAAACTTACATGTGGTTGTCTTCTCTTGACATATCTGTATGATGTTCAATGTATTATATTTTTATGCACTATCTTACTAGCTTATTCCTGCACTTGGTCCGTTAGCCGATAGCGAAATATCCCTGTGGTGCTTGTCTCTTTACTTGTATGCTTTCCTGTCTTCTGTTCTTTCTTTTTGAGCCGGGGGTCTCTCTGGAAGCAGCCTCTCTATCCTTATGGGTAGAGGTAAGGTGTGCCTACATCTCACCCTCCCCTGAACCTACTAATAGTTTTTACTATTCGTGGGATATACTGGGTATGATTGATTGATTGATTGATTAATTGAAGAACATATAATCTTAGAAAGGTTAAATCAACACAAAGCAAAAAATTCCACTTTGAAGTAAGTCAACCCACTAACCTTGTCTGAACTATTTGCTTGTGGCTACAATGATCACGTATCCTGTGTAGATGTGAAACATGAAAACATAATGCGCAACACAGCTTCTAACATCTTACGAACTAAAGGGTTGTAACCCACCAAAAGTGCTAATCCAGAAGACGATGCCCCAACCAATCCGCTACCCAAGATTGACCAATACTTTGTACCTTAACCTAATATATGCGAAGGCAGCCACATTAGACCATATTCACTTGGTCTTATTACACAATAAACTTCAGTACCGGCTCAAAACAGGTGTCGCCCTGTACAAAAGCAACCCCCTTTTGAGTCGACCATGTAATGAACTTATCTTAGGGGTAATCAAATCCGATCAGAACCATTTCCAACCTGAACCACATTAAAGATGAAGACACGACACAAAACAAAGGTCCACACCTTTAATCAAATTCAGAAAAATGGATGATGACATGGACCTCAAGAACAACGACGTGCATATATACCTTCAAGCATCACAGTAAACAATGTGTGGAATTGGGGACCTGGTGGAAATGTATCGCAAATAATGGTTAAACCCTATATATAATTTGATTACCTGAACTAAAGAGGGGAAGAATTAACAACGAATGCAACAGAGGCAAAGTAACCAAAGAGGAAACATACCATTGTTGTTCATCACCCTCTCACTTCAAACCACAACCATCGTCGTTGACGGAAACCACCATCTCCGCCGATACGTGTGCCGGAACCCTAACCATTAACCACCGCCGGTGCCGCCGGAGGCGTGGAAGCAGCTACTCCCTCGCATGGTTGTCATTTCCAACCTCTCGCTTTTTCTCTCTAATTCTCTGGCTTTCACTATGGGATAAGATTGTGTGTATCATAAGAAGTAAAGGTAAGAGAGACACGTATTTGAGAAGGTGAAGTTAGGTAACAGATGGCGGATTGTACAGTAGACATACCGGTAACGGGGAACATAGCTAAAAAGGACGCAACAAAAAGTTGTAAAAAAACTCATCGTCGTTGTCCTAGAGTCGAAACACAGAGAGAGGGGGGATGGAGATGAAGAAGGGGTGGTTGTATTAAAGACTTGTACACAGTGCTTCTTGGGTCGTATTGAGGGAAACAGTAATACCCTCTCACAATCAAAGTTGCAATTTGTATATATTTATAATTGTTATATCCTTCCTTTCACTAATTTATTATCCCTTTGGTCCAATACTCCATGTGGTTCAGAAACGATGAAAAATATCTTACGTATCTTCGACATCTATAAATTTATTTATTTTAAAACCAAAATTTATTAAATTTGAACCGCGTAGCGAGGTGTTAAAGTAGTGTTCAAAGAACTATATAGAGTACTTGAACACTAACTTAGAGACTAGGGAGGGTGTGACACTCTTAGAAAATGAGGCTGGTACTCTACTACCTTTACGGTAATACTGGCTTAGGTGGTAGGGATAGTGGGGGCTGATATGTTTCACGGATTGTAGACCATGGATTGATTGAGAGTGAGACTTTTTGTTTTTTATGTGTTGGCTGGTTAAGGGTAGTGTTGCCTCTAAAATTGTGTTTCGATGTAGTGAATCAGTAAAATAATGTGGCAGTGCAAAATTGGTGAAAACCAATGTAGTTCAGTGAAGTTTAGGGTAGTGACCCGCACTCCTTTAGAGCGTTCTCATCAGGGGAACTAAATCCCCTCCATCAAGTTACACTAAAAATCAATATTCTATCATAAAATTTTCTCTCCACTTAAATAAATAATACTTTTTCATAATTTCATCATTATATTTTCTCTCTCCTCACTCACAATCACTTATAAAAATATTAAAATATAAATAAGAGTGAATAGTGTCCTCCAATTATATGGGTGGACAGTGATTCCATCAAATATTTTCTCTTTCCTTTACTCACAACCACTTACACTCATCTCATATAATTTGAGAGAAACACTCCGATACACAATGAACCAAATGCGGATGCTCTTTGAGAGGAAATATTACACTAACTTATCTAATCTAGTGGATGCGCTTTTGCTCTATTTTTTTTATCCAATGGAACAGACTAGCTTTTATAATCTAGATTATTTTATTAAGGAGCAAGCATGTCTAATAAAGTAATTTCAACACAATTTTAAGATGGGGGTTGAATAGCCTCTTTATAAATTTATACTTTTTTGTTATTTCTTTCCTCTTTTGCCCCTTGTGTACTTTATATCATCTCTAACATGTACCCCCCCCCCCCCTTTATAGAGAATTAGATGAGCACATTAATAAGGAACCACTTCATAATCCGCCATTATTACCCACCAATTAATCAATTATTAGTATTATCTTATTTAATTTTTTTACTTTGTTCTTATTATCAGCCAAAATATGAAATGTAAATAATATGTATGTAAATAAGTTAAATAACTAATGAATTTATCAACTAAACGAAATACTAACTGTGAGAAAGGAGTTAGACAAGGAGATCCACTATCTCCTTTTCTATTTTTGGTGGTTATGGAAGTTCTACATTGTATGATTGAGAAGGCTGTGGAACTTGGAGAGATAAAGGGAGTGGGGTTGGGCAAAGACTCTATGACTTTGTCACACTTATTCTACGCCGATGATGCTTTACTCGTTGGAGAATGGTCGAAAGAGAATTTGGATAATGTAGCCAGAGTTCTTCGGGTTTTTCACTTATGTTCGGGATTAAAGATTAATATTCAGAAGTCTTTTTTATATGGGATAGGTGTTGAGGACTCGGAAGTCGTGGCTATGGCAGAGGTGCTAGGGTGTGGAGTGGGTGCATTACCGTTTGATTATTTGGGGATTCGTGTTGGTGCAAACATGAATCGGGTGTGTCACTGGAATCCAGTTATTGATACGATAAAGAATAAGCTTTCTTCTTGGAAAGCGAATACATTATCTATGGGAGGAAGACTCACACTTATAAAGTCGGTGTTATCAAGTCTACCAATCTATTATCTATCTTTATATAAAGCTCCGGCAAGTGTTTTAATATAAGCCTAAGATGAAAAAGTTATATTCTGTTCAAATCGATGAAGGCCCACACCATAGTTTTAATATAAGCCTTAGATGAAAGAGTTGTATTCTTTTCAAATCGAATATTCATTAAAAAAGAGAATTCAATATGACCACATTAACTCTACCAGACCCCTCTTGTTATAACCCACCAATTACTCCATTGAAAACCCTTCATCAAGAACAGACAATCAGAATACTATATTATAAAGCATTTGAGATGGATGACGGCACAATTTAAGTAAATACTAAATGAGGTTAGTTAGGGGGTAAAGTTGTCTTTTTGGCACATACTAAAAGAAGTCATTTAAGATAAATTTTAGAGTTTTTAAGTAATTACAAGTGGTAATACATATTATACAATCCTCTAACTAAGTGGATAAATTATTATTCAAATTAATACATAACACCACCCATTAAAACCCAAATTAAAGGACTTATGCGCCATTGTCCAAGAGTTTCTTTCCAACTCATTAATACCCATGAAGTGGAATAACTACCGTGACCTTTCATATCCCAAAACCCACCTTTCAATTCTCTCACACAACACACACTAGCATTCACATCTCTATCTCTGTCTTTCTACAATGATCAAACAATGGACTTTTTTCAGGCTAAGGAACACAATCACTCTTGATTATCGTCAATGGGTAAGTAAGTACATATGAATCTCTTTATATCTTTTTCTCTCTTGTTCAGTTTCTGTTGATAATCTCATGATTTCTTGCGAAAATCCTAAATGATTTTTCATGTTCTTTGACATTCGGCATCTGATCGTCTGGAAAGCAATACCCCAAAGTGTTGTGATATCATTGAAACAAGAATCTGGTATGTATCTTAATTCATGCATGCTGAAACCCCTTAGTGAGTTTACTAACCTACGAATTGTCTCTTTCTTTTTTTATTCCGATTATTATCATCGGATGTCATGGTTCAAGAATCGAAATATTCACTTGATAGTGCTTGTAAGATACTCGCAACACTTTATCCCTGATCACTTATAGTTTCATCAACACCATATGTATTGAAATTTCATTGCTAATGAATTTGAGATATTCAATTTAAATTTATTTTAATTATGTTGGATTTAATATTTGGTTGCTATATTATTGTTCAATACGAAAAAAATACGGTTTCAAAAGTTAGCGTTGGATTAGCCTTCTCACACATGTTATTTTTTCCTTTGTCATAAAAGATAATAGCAATTTGCGGGTAGTTGTATCCTGGTGGATGTTTGGTAACTTTAAAAACTATATTTTTTTGTTTAGTTTTTTTATTACGTATATGATTTGAGCGTGATTTTGCAGATGGTAATGTAATAACCAACCATACACTTACCATTCAACACTTTTATGAAGCTAGATACTTTTTCATTTAGTAGACGAAATCTGCTATTAATATTTTGATCTTATCATTTGAGATGATTTCCTTTCTCATAAAAGATAATAGCAATTTGCCGGTAGTTGTATCCTGATGGATGTTTGGTAGCTTTAAGAACTATATATTTTTTGTTTTGCTTTTATCAGGCTCGCACAGTTGTTCGCCTGAATATTTCAGAAGATCATTCTCATCAATATCTTGACAAGATTATTGAACAGAATTTTCTAAAAGTAATCAATGTCATTGCTCATGAATTTGAGATATTCAATTTAATTTTATTTTAATTATGTCAGATTTAATATTTGGTTGCTCTATTATTTTTCAACTTCAAACAAATTACGGTTTCAAAAGTTAGCGTTCGATTAGCCTTCTTACACATGTTATTTTTTTTACTTTGTCATAAAATATAATAGCAATTTGCGGGTAGTTGTATCCTGATGGATGTTTGGTAGCTTTAAGAACTATATTTTTTTTGTTTAGCTTTTTTATTAGGCCCGCGCTGTTGTTCGTCTGAATATTCCAGAAGATCATTCTCATTAATATCTTGACAAGATCTTTATTTTGGTTTGAAGGTAATACCTAAAAAATTTGTGCATTTTTGCAAGTTGAAATATGACTCAAGCAGTGATTGATTTTGTAAAAAAAAATTGCTACTCAGTGTTAAAGCCATCATCTGTATACACCATCCCCAATCCCAAGATCCATATTTATCACACATGAAAAGGGGTTATGTTTATAATATATAATAAGATATGACCTCTATGTTTTGTTCTTTTTTTGGTGAGTTATGCTACTTAATGTTGTTTTATAGTTTTGCTTTGAAGCTACATGCTCTTGTGGAGATTTAAAATGTAAAGAAACTGGTATATTTTGTGGTTTATTTACCTTTTTAAATTTAAATTTAAATTTTGTTATTTTTTAATAGTAAGTTTTAATTTTGTTTAATCTGTCTTCTTGAACATCTTGATGACATCAAACACGTTGACAAATTAAACGATGATAAATGATTTTTTTTATTTCTAAAATTGCATAATAGACTCTATTTAACCAGGTAGTTGTTGCTTCTTTATATATATAGAAGTTATCATGTAGTAACACAATTTTTCATGAGACCCCGTAATTATAAAACGACCTCTACACCTTAAGGATGCCTCCATCCTTCATTAGTTGAAGCAGCTATTTGAAAACCAATTAGTATTCAATTTTGGGAGACAATCACTTCAAATTTCGAGCACTCAATTATGCATTTAAACAAACAATCAGAAAAAACATTTGAAATTGACACAATGTTTAGTAAAGCATTTGTGTTTAAATAGGATAATGTAAAAACATCCAAATAAAAGAAATGTGACATAAGAAAAAGTTGAACTAAGTTATTTGCGACACATGATGGCTACAAAATAATCGGATTCAGAATGTTGGATGCAAAATAATAATAAAAATAAGGATAGTTGGTTCTATCTACAATGCAGAAGCAGTTGAAATGAATGTGACAGATTGTCGTCTCCGCTGCATCGCGTAGGTTGTCACTACAGTATCTCGCTCGAATAAACGAATTTTTTTTACCAAACACACACATAGGGGTTCGTGCATGATTCTCCCGCAGCAACGCGCGGGTTCCTCAGTGGTTTATGATTGATATAAATCATAACTTTTTATTAGAATCATAAAAGTCAATATTCATCAACTTTATTATAGTTTCAAACAATACAAACACAATTTTTCATTAAGAAAAGTCAAAACCCAAAATGTGTGTTCCATAACATCAAGAAAAAAAAATTCAAATAACGTGTTCAACGAAGAGAAGATGTGATATAACTTTACTCTTTAAAAGAAAAATAAAGCAAACAATACAACTTTAAAAGAAAAATACAACGAAGAGAAGCTGTGTATATATGTGTGTGTAACAATACAACGAAGAGACGATGTGTATATATGCAGGGGCGGATATAATATATGATGAGGGGTGGCGTCCGCTACCCCTCAACTTTTCCTGTGCAATGTAATTTTTTTACGTATTTTTATGGTTTTTGTATTACGTTACCCCTGAAAATTATTGAACGTTACTCCTCGAGTTTTTTTTTTTTTTTAGAAACCCATCACACTTTCAAAGTTTTAATATAAGCTTAAAATAAAAGAAGATAGAAACTTATAGGCTCCATTCCATTTGTAATTTCTTAATTAAAATGTACAAGCCCATTGACCATGGTTAAAATATTGAATAGGGGTGCAAACGAGCCGAGCAGCTCACGAGCTACCTGAGATCGGCTCGATAAAAAGCTTGAAATGAGCCAAGCCTTATCGAACCCGAGCCGAGCTTGAGCCTAAATCAAAGCTCGTAAATTTATTAATATTTTATATTATCTCCCCCTCATTTAAAGTTGTTTAGTAAACGAGTCAAGCCGAGCTTTTCACTTACCGAGCTCGCAAGCTTAAAGAACTCTATTATTTATATTATTTCTGGTCTATTTTAGAAAGACTGTTTTCGACTTTATTTAATATATTAACAAATAAATACTAAACGAGCCAAGCTCGAGTTTGAGAAACTACCAACGAGCCGAGCCGAACTTTTCCCTTATCTAGCTCACGAGCTTAAACGAGTCTATTAATTTATATGATTTTTATTTAATATATCAACTAATAACTATTAAACGAGCCAAGCTCGAGCTTGAGAAACTATCGCTGAGTTGAGCTTTTTATTATACCGAGCCCGCGAGCCTAAACGAGTCTATTGTTTATATTATTTTTATTATATATATTAACTACTAAACGTGCTGAGCTCGAGCTTGAGAAACTACTAACAAGTCGAGCCGAGCTTTGCACTTATCGAATTCGCGAGCCTAAGCTCGAGCCTAGTAGAACTCGGGCTCGGCTCGTTTGCACCCCTAGTTTTGAATGGATAACAATAAAAGAAAGGAATCAAGAGTGGGAAAAAAAGAAGAAGCATAAGAGAACTAGAGCACCCATTGTAATTATCACCCTAATGTGTGGAAATGTTGTGATGTAAAATGGTTTGATAGATCATTGGTTAGAATATAGTACTAAACAAGAAAGAATATATTTCTAGTGAAAGTATGGTAAAAAAATTGAACATTACTTATAAATTACAATCAATCATATTTTTATTTCGTTTACATTGTATAAAAGTACAGTAAAAAAATTTAAACGTTACCCCTAAAGTTTTAATCTAGATCCGTCACTGTATATATGTGTAACAAGCAAACAATACAACTTTAAAAGAAAAATAAGGGGTGTGATATAACTTTACTCTTTTTATATTTTAGGGGTAAAATTTAATTCCAATCTTTCTCTTCTTTGCCTAACACGTGTGTGTCGAACATATTACTGTATCTAAATTCTACGGAAAGTTAATTTTCCATTCTTTTCTTCAAGTGTCGAACCGAGTACTAGACACGAAATCGACTTTCTTCTATATCAAACTAGCCGCCTTCCCGGGGTTGAAAAATTTAATATGATTTAATAAAAAATGATAAAAAAAAAAAGAAAACTCAAATCACGAAAAGAGTAAATAACTTAAACATAATCAATCTTAGTTAAAAAACATTTACTACGTATTTAAAAAGTTAAAAAAACAAAAAGCATAAACCATATTAAACATAATAAAGTATTAAAAGGATAACCTTCAACATATAATCATCTTCACGTAAATTAAAATATGTTACAATTTGATTAATGAATAACCTGAACACTTTGTGTTTTTTTCTGTATGAATATAACCCCACAAAAAAATAGTCGTTTTTTTTTCGTTTTTATATAGCACTATGGTACTCGTTGGAAAGATAATAAAACGCTCGTTAATTTGGTGTAATTTTTTTATTTAAAAAATCTCGAATATAAAAGATATTTATGTTTAAAAATTATGG